>JBBDGP010002252.1:0-212500 GCA_037952835.1 Lithobates septentrionalis
GACACCATCCACTGCCTTCCTGACACCATCCACTGCCCTACTGACACCATCCACTGCCCTACTGACACCATCCACTGCCCTACTGACACCATCCACTGCCCTACTGACACCATCCACTCTACTGACACCATCCACTGCCCTACTGACACCATCAACTGCCATACTGACACCTTCCACTGCCCTACTGACACCGTCCACTGCTCTACTGACACCGTCCACTGCTCTACTGACACCGTCCACTGCTCTACTGACACCTTCCACTGCCCTACTGACACCGTCCACTGTCCTACTGACACCGTCCACTGCCTTCCTGACACCGTCCACTGCCCTACTGACACCGTCCACTGCCCTACTGACACCGTCCACTGCCCTACTGACACCATCCATCTACTGACACCATCCACTCTACTGACACCATCCACTGCCCTACTGACACCATCCACTGCCCTACTGACACCATCCACTGCCATACTGACATCATCAACTGCTCTACTGACACCATCCACTGCCCTACTGGCTGACAGTGTCCGCTTTTAAGGTAGGCTATTTTCATATTTTAACGGACATTTCTTTTATTAATCGAATCATATTTTATGGGTACACTAATGCTTTTGTTTTATTTAACCATGCCCCTTTAAGTCCCCCCCCCACTGATGCAATTGGGCCACAGCCACTTTTCACTGTAGCACACCTCATTACTACTCTCTTTGGGTAACCCAAGGTATTTTACAATCATATAGCATGTACTACAAAAAAATTGCCGTGCGCCGCAAAAGTGTTCGGGTTTGGCTTGAAGAAAAGGTGGCAACCCTATCCATGCGTCTCCTGCCGTCCTCATCTCCCGTCCGCTTCTCCTGATAGGCGTCTAATAGCGGCGCCTGTCGTTTCAGCCAATCAGGTGACAGGTAACAGACCCGAGCACCTGATTGGCAGAGAGGCGGATTAGTGTCATACGCTTTGATAGTCATACGCTTTTCTAACACAGCTGAGTGACCTACGAGCACCCAGCATGGTGCTCGCAGGTCACCTTTTTTGACGCCTAATAGAGCCTATGGCTCTAATCAGGTGCTTCAAAAATACCCCCCCCCCCGCCACTGAAATTCAGGCACCTGCGCCCAAAAAGGGGCTGGGCACCTGAATAGTGGGTGGCAGCAGCGGCCATAGATAGATTCATGCTATGCATGAATCTATCTATTGGTGCTAGAGGGGTGGCAGGAGAGAGGGGGCGGCGCTCGTGCACCCTTAATGCACGGGCCACCACTGGTGGACAAGAAGTGGCTGGAAGAAGCTGGGGGAGATCAACAGCACAGAGATAAAAAAAAGGATGAAATATAGACACTATATGGAAACAAAACCATAGCAATTACTGTATTTATCGCTGCATAGCACGCACAGGCGAATAACACGCACCACAATTTTAGGAGGGAAGTTTAAGCAAAAAAACTTACATTTTAAATAAAGAACTTTGAAGCAAAATTAGGGTCACAGCTCATCAATGCACCCTGCTCAGTGCCCATCTGCAGCCTCTAAATTGCCCATCAATGAACCCTGCTCAGTGCCCATCTGCAGCCATTAAATTGCCCAATAATGCAGCCTGTTTAGTGCCCATATGCAGCCATTAAATTACCCAACAATGCACCCCGTTCAGTGCCCATCTGCAGCCTATATATTGACCAACAATGCAGCCTGTTCAGTGCCCATCTGCAGCCTCACCTTTCCCATCATTGCAGCCTTGCCAGTGTTGGATTATCCCTGCTGTCTCCAAGGGAAGAGGAGGAGCGAGCGCCGCTGAATTACACAGAGCCACGATCTCCTGTGTACCCGGCGCTCCGTCACTCACAGCCACGCCTCCTGGCCCTGCTTGTATGATAGACAGAACAGTGGCCCAATGAGGGGCCAGGAGGTGTGGCTGTGTGTGATGGAGCCCCTGGTTCACAGGAGATTACAGCTCTATGTAATTCAGCGGTGCTCGCTCCTCTTCCCTCAGAGACAGCAGGGATCGGTGTATAACACGCACCCACAATTTCCCCATGATTTTAAGGGGGAAAAAAGGTGCACGTTATACGCCAATAAATACGGTATTTATAATGCATGGGGGTTGATTTACTAAAACTGGAGTGTGCAAAATCTGGTGCAGCTCTGCATAGAAACCAATCAGCTTCCATGTTTTATATCAAAGCATAAAGTGATTGTAAAGGCAGAAGGTTTTTTATCTTAATGCATTCTATGCATTAAGATAGAAAGCCTTCTGTGTGCAGCAGCCCTCTTCTCCCACTACTCTAGCACCCTCTACCTTAGGTAGCTAGGTTCTAGAGTAGTGGGTTTGTTTTGTACTGTCAGCGCAGGTAAATTTAGGCAGGCCTATGTTGTGAGCTAGACCTGTTTGTTTTTGATCTGGGGGCAGGGGAGTGGTTTAGTGTAGCAGTAGATGACTTAAATGTGCTTCACCTCTTGGACGCCTCCTCTGGTTTTCAGAAGGTTCTGGAAAAGAGGCAGGGCAGAGAGCTGGAGTGACATGGGGTGTATGTGGGAGCCCTGACCAATCCCCAACTAGGATTGGCAGACGGCAGGCCTTCTATATATACCCATGGTCAGCCTGTTGTGGGAGGAGTTGTCGGGTGGAAGAACTGAGATGATGGCGTGTTAGGCTGTGGTGGCTCTTGAGGGACCCCCTTTCTGGGGAGGTGTACCTCAGGCCTGGAGCATGGGAGTTGGGAGGGAGCCTCTCTTTACACGGTCATTGAGAGGTGTCCTGGAACAGGAGCAGAAGGAGGACAGCAGGGAACACAGCCAGGAAAGTCATTCAGGAGGTATCCGTGCCGGGGTCGGTGAGTGAGAAGCACAGTGAGAAGCTCTGGGAAGAGACATGCCAGGATTGGATGTGGAGCCAAAGGGAGAGACTGTGGTGTTGTTTTGGAGTTAAGTCGCTGCAGCCAGGAGGGTTGGCAGGGTTTGCATTGGACGTGCTAGGATCAGTATTCCACCAAGTGTCAGTTAGCACATCTATTCTTCTCAACTAAAACGGTTGCTACCACAAAGGGGTCTGCAGACCCCTGTCTGCAAAGGGCTACTAGGAAAACATTAGGACTTATTCAGAGTGAAGCCTAGCCATGTGCTAATGGTGACAGGAACCTAGATTTGGGCAGTGAAGTGAAGCAAGTGATCTCAAGTATTGTGCTGGAGGAGATGTGCAGAGGAAGAGCCTGTCAAATTTAGACTCAACCAACATTGATTTCATTGAGAAGTATTCATCATCTGGGCATCCCATGTCCCTTTTCCCCATCCAAGTTTAATCCCCTAATAAAAACAACAAAAACAAGCAAGAGACTGTTCATTGTCTGGAGAAAGTGTGCCTAAAATGGAAGTTTGACAAGCAGGGTGATGTGTAGACGTTGAAACACGCAGCGACTCCACGGGGGCAACGCTACACTTACCTGAGCCCATCTCTATCCAGCGATGTCCATGCCAGAGATGCGCTCTTCCCCTCTGTCCGTTGTCTTGGCTCTTGATTGGATAGATTGATAGCAGCGCAGCCATTGGCTCCCGCTGCTGTCAATCAAACCCAATGACGCGGACGCCGGGGGGGGGGGGGCGAGTCCGGCATACTGTGTCTACGGACACAAATGCTGGACTCGGGAGCGTGCCCACAAAGTAACCCCCCCCCCGGGAGAGCGCTTCTCCTAGGGGGTTATATGATGCGGGGAGGAGCTACCAGCGCCACCGGGGGACCCTAGACGTCGAGGATCGGGGCCACTCTGTGCAAAACGAACTTCAAAAAGTATGAAGAAGTGATGTTTGTTGTTTAAAAAAAAATAAAAAAAACGAAGCCTTAGAGCCCTTGCACACTGGGGCGAGGGGCGGCGTCGGCGGTAAAACGCTGCTATTATTAGCGCCGTTTTACCGGCGCTAGCGGCCGAGAAAGGGTTAAATACCACCGCAAAGTGCCTCTGCAGAGGCGCTTTGCCGGCGGTATAGCCGCGCCGTCCCATTGATTTCAATGGGCAGGAGCGGTAAAGGAGCGGTATACACACCGCTCCTTCACCGCTCTGAAGATGCTGCTGGCAGGACTTTTTTTACCGTCCTGCCAGCGCATCGCTCCAGTGTGCAAGCCCTCGGGGCTTTCACACTGGAATGAAAGCAGCGGCACTTTCGGGGCGGTTTGCAGGCGCTATTATTAGCGCAATAGCGCCTGCAAACCGCCCCAGTGTGCAAGGGCTCATACAATCACTTTAAGTACTGTAAATCAACCCCATAGTTTTTTGCAGGCTAGTTATCATCCAGGGCTTAGATCTACTTGGCTGCTAAGATGTGTGTATGGTTATAGTAGCTTTATAGGGTCTGCGTAATGTTTCTGCATTAACAAAGCAATCTTCCAAGACAATAACAAAGTAAAAAAATAAGTGTTTAGTCAGTCACAGGACAGCTGGCAGAGATGAAAGTGCAAAATGCACAATCAGCAAATTAAGTTCTACTTTTTTGAGCGGTTTTGGCAGAAAATGTGTCATGTGACCTTCCTCTGGTATCACTTGATACTGCAGTTCACATGGATTTAAACAATAACCTGAGGTAACAACATCATTGCAGTATTGCAGAAATTAAAAAACATTCACATGAAAAGCAAGGAAGTGCTGATGATAGCTGAAGCACCGTCTTTAACTTATTCCTTAAATTTTGCATGCTGTGAGTAGAAACTATAATAGAACATATTTTTATATCATTATATACTTGCAGTCCTGGGGTCTTGGGTTTAGTTCCTACCAAGGACAAAAACAGCATATTTACCTAAAAGGCAGCCAGCGGGTTTACCAGGAATGTACCCATTGTGAGCATTAAATTGCATGTACATGAAAAAAATATACAGTGTCTTGAAAAAGTATTCACACCCCTTAAAATTTTCCACATTTTGTCATGTTACAACCAAAAACGTAAATGTATTTTATTGGGATTTTATGTGATAGACCAACACAAAGTGGTACATGATTGTGTAGTGGAAGGAAAAAGATAAATGGTTTTCCAAATTTTTTACAAATAAATATGTGAAAAGTGTGACGTTCATTTGTATTCAGCCCCCCTCTGATACCCCCAACTCAAATCTAGTGGAACCAATTACCTTCGGAAGTCACCTAATTAGTAAATTGTGTGTAATTTAATCTCAGTATAAATACAGCTGTTCTGTGAAGCCCTCAGAGGTTTTTTAGAGAACCTTAGTGAACAAACAGCTACATGAAGACCAAAGAACACACCAAACAGGTCAGGGATAAAGTTGTGGAGAAGTTTAAAGCAAGGTTAGGTTATAAAAAAATAATCTCATTGCAGAGAAAGGTGGTTCTACAAAGTATTGACTCAGAGGGACTGAATACAAATACATGCCACACTTTTCACATATTTATTTGTAAAAAAATGTTGAAAACCATTTATCATTTTTCTTCCACTTCACAATTATGTGCCACTTTGTGTTGGTCTATCACATAAAATCCCAATAAAATACATTTATGTTTTTGGTTGTAACATGATAAAATTTGGAAAATTTCAAGGCACTGTAGGTTAACCGGCTCCTGTCTAAATTGGCCCTAGTATGTGTATGTATGAATGTGGGACTGATGTGAATATACAATATATAGGTAAAGTGCTGCGTAAATTGACAGCTCTATATACGGTAAGTACCTGTAATATATAAATAAATCAACACGTACAATATGCTCATGATACTTGTTAGGGTTTCCTCTTCAGAGTCGTGCAAGAGTTTGACTGGTAATTACATTCGCATTCACATTCATTCCTCCAACCCTCCACCTGTAGCTGCGTCCAAAGCATCGTTGCAGTTTTTGGCACAAATAGATTTTGCTCTATTACATACTAAATTTTTTTTTTTTTTTTCACCACAAAATTCTTTTTTGGCTCATCATTCATTATTAAATGCCAACATTTTTAACATTACCCCCCCCCCCCCGTATCTTATCAGGGGCATTCATTTATCGTAATTTCTTTGAAACGCATCTTTAAGACTTTCTTTCTTATAGCCCTTTTTAAAAAAAATCTGGTTGTGAAATATTTGGCTTATTCCTCAAAGTCTTTCAATTGGCTGCAGTTTCTGTCTGTCACAGATATTGCCCTACAAATGGGCTTGAGTGAAAACTCCCCACATGTAATGACTGTTTGTAGATGTTGGTTTTCTAAACAATTTGGTTAAAAGAAAACTTTAATTCCCAGTCCAAAAACATAGCCTTCTTTTCAACATGGGTACTGGTAAATTTCAAAATATTAACTTCTTTCCCAATAATTCAACAAAGTCACTTGCTTCCTTTACTGTACTTTGCCAGAAGATCAGAACATCATTGATATACCTATATAAGGATGGGGCACACGTAATGGTCATTGCTGACCCTTGTGCTTGATAATAGAATACATCAATAATAACATTTGTTGTTTTCCAAAGGTCCACAACAAATTTCTTGTGATCGTTTTTCTTGGGTTTGTATTCAAAACTTTCTCAATTACCTCCAAACCTAACTGATGGGGAATAAAGTTATTTATATGTAGCAACCTCCTAGTATAGGATGCTAGGTAGATTTAATGTTTGGCTTGCTCCGTAATCAGAGGAGCAGTGACCATGGTCTGCTCATGGTTTCACAGGCTAGGAGTTTGATTGTTTCCCCCTGCCATTTGGAAAAGCTTCCAGAGATTAGGGCAGGCAATTCAAATGACTGGCCTGAATATTTACTATGCCATGGCCAAACCCTGAAGAGGTGTGCATAGAAGGTGGTCTGGGAGGTAGTAAATAGCATAAAGCCTTAGGGAGATTGTCTTTTTTACCTCTAGGGATTAATATGTGAGCTTCAGAGAGCTGTTTTCCCCTAAAGCACCTATTGACTGAATGCTGGACTTCTATATCAAGGGATCGATTCCAAGGATGTAGGTGCTCTAGGACTCGTGAGTAGAGACCCTGACTGACTCCCTACAACAGCGTAATCTAATGCCTCGTTTCCACTGAGCGGATCGGTTCGGTTTGGTACGCTATTTTGGGTGTTTCCATTATGAAAGCGGGATTTGCCTTGTTTACACAAGCAGAATACGAAGTATTGGGAGACCATTGGGTTTTCCTAAATTAGTGAATAGTAACCAAGTGATATTGAAGTAAATACCCACAAGAAGAATGTGTCAAGGAGAACCAAATAGTGAGGCCCAAAACAAAAGAAAGAAGAGACAAATAGAGAAGGGCCGGGCATGACAATGTGAAAAGGGGAGGCAACATAGGGTTAAAAGCAAGGAAGTTTTTGCAAGGAAGGGGAGGAAAGGATTGGTAAAAGATCAGAGTGGGGGGGGGTTGTTTATTTAAGGCGGGGGGCGGCGCTCCCGGGCAGCGGTGGTAGGGGCAAAAGATTAGGAAGCAGTTTCCCACCCACCCTCCCTGTTTGTTTTTGTCTGTTTGTTTTCTTTATTTACAGGTACAGTGGGAGCAGGTTCCGTCAAAGCAGCTGAGCGGTGGCGGTGTTTTGGTCTTTGATGGTGTCAGAAAAACATACAAGATGGAAGTGATGGGGACTCATCGGTAGTATGTGCCCCTCTGGTGTATTCCAGTTAGAACGGTTAGCTGGAATTTGGTAATGGTTGCACTACGGGTAGTGGGTTGTCTCCGAGCTGGTGTGCTACGGCTCAAAAGACCTTTCATGGTAAAAGGTTCCGCAGTGTAGAGGTGGAATATTTGTTACGTTTGGGGTGCCATCAAAGACCAACAGACTAAGTGACTGATAGTTTTGTTTACAGATGTTTATGTGTTAAAGGTTGTGAAATTGTAAGTATTTTGTTAATAAAAGGCTGCTATGGCCATTTGTACTCCAATTTCAGGTATGGTCTCATTAACTTAGGTAATGGTAAGCGGGAAGGTGGAGTATGAGTGGTTGGGCGGATATCAAGAAGGTTGGGGACATCTGGGCTACGCTGGTCAAGCTATAAACTTGGTCCACTTCAGTAGCCACACACCATTACCAGCTGAAAATGCACGTCGATAGACCCCACTTGTATTGAAATGGAGATCAGAGGTAAGATACTTTAACTGCAATGAATGTGGGGCAATAGCACCCAGAGCTTCACTGTTTTCTATTTATGAGGACAAATGTTGGAGCAGCTGCAGACATGTCTGTGGAGATCATAAAAAACAATGACAAGAACCGATAAAAACTTCCTTCTCAGCAGTTTTCCTCTATCAGTTAATTTGTTCACTCAGCTATGTACAAAGTTCAGTCACAGAAGTCCACAGAGCATAGCCTAACATGAAATAGATCAGGGGTTTCCAAACTTCTCAAGCAAAGGGCCAGTTTACTGTCCTTCAGACTTCAGGGGGGCCAGATTCTGACCAGTGGGGGTAGAAAATGTCCCAGGGCCAGGCATCAGTGAGAATAAACACGGCCTCAGTGTTGGTCAGTAGGAAAAGGGATAAGGCTCCATTATTGGTATTAGTGGAAGAAATAGTGCCCCATTGTTGGTGTCATTGGGAGGAATAGTGCCTCATATCATTGGGAGCAATAGTGCCCTAAGGGCCAGGTGAAGGCTGGCAAAGGGCCAAATCTGGCCCTCGGGCCACAGTTTGGAGACCCCTGAAATAGATAATTAAAGGTTGCCAGCATTAGGTCATGACTTCAGGGCTATTTATCCTTATCATATACCTTCTGTGGCTGACTAGAGAGACCCATTTTCGCATCAAAGTGTTTAAACAAATGGTATAGGCTTCACTTTACCATCATTCCATATAATCCTGAGTGACCAATGTAAACAATCACACCATCCACTGAATCTCCTTGCAGCTAGCCAGTTCATATTACTTCTGTAAATATTTTACCAAATAGTACCTAAATCAGCCAGCGCTGAATAACCCTGCACATATAAAAACCTAAAACGTGGAAACACAACGTGTCTCTCAAATGTCCAGAATTTTTAAATATTCAAATAAGTCCAAAATAGTCCAGCATTGGCTATTAGAATCTGAATGGTGTGGTATGTGCTGTTTATCAGCCTAAAGATTCCTGGAGTACTGTCAAAAGAGGTAGCTGTATAATAGTGAATATACTTGCTCTGCTGTTTAACCCCTTCGCGCCTAAGGGTAAAAGAAGGGTAAAACAAATCTTAATGCCTAAGCACAATTTTGCAACTTTGACATGTGTTAGTAAAACCCTACACATCATCAACTACTTTGTGGATCCAGATGGATTATTCCCGTTTTTTTTCAAGACAAATTGGGCATTCATTTGATAGTAAATGGTTATGGATATTTCCCGATTTTTTTTTTTTCAAAGGAAAACTGGCCTAAAATAGTAAAAAAAAAATTCTTTTTTTTCTAAATATAGCTGTATATTTCTTGTTACTACCATAACCTTCTGTAGCACCCTCCTAGGTAGGTCCTAGAACAGAGTATAGTTTTTGGGTCCTTCTGCTTACCAAGAAGGCTGTCAGGTAAATTTAGATGCTCCCTGCCTAGCAGGGAGCAAGGATCCAGTGTCAGGGTCTGCCCATGGAGCTCAGATGCTGCTCATGTTGTCTGAATGTTTCACACTGGTCCAATAGGACAGGGCATATTGGACAGTGGGAGGAAATCGGACAAGTGAGAGCATAGGCATAGTTACAGCCCTGGTCATTGGCAGAGGAAAGTGCCTCAATGCATGCTGGATGACCATATATATGCCAAGGGCACATGTGCTTGGGGTCTTCAGTTGGAGAGCGGGGTTTCCGGATTGAGGGGGCGGCTGCCCTTCCTCTGCATAGGCTGCCATGTGGCCTCAAGTGGTCTACCTGAGGGCTTGAATCTGAGTAAAGCTGCAACCCATATGTCCTGCAAGGCTGACTGGAAGAGAGACACACCAGGAAGGATCTATTCCTGCCCACTGTGAGTACAGATCTGTGTCATGGGGCCTGTTCTGTGAGGGCCACCCCTTCAGCTAGTAGAGTCAGTGGACAGGGGTCAGCCCAAGGGGATGCTAGTGAGTGTCCTGAAGATGAAACAGTTTCATCAAGTCTGCTGCCAGAGCATGCAAAAAATGTATTTCTCCCAAATGAGTGCAGTATGGTATAGCGGCGAGTCTGCTGCCACATTTAACCTGGAGAGGCCAAGTGAGAGTTGTCTTCATCTGTAAATAGTTCCAGTTGAAATATCCCACTATTCCCTTCTCCCTTCTCCCATCTAAGTTCCAACAATAAATACCAAAAAACTAAACACCCTGGATTGATTACTGGATAATGAGCGGATGAGAGCACGGTTGGTCCTGTGCAAACACCTAGTAACTGGCAGCAAGATAATCAGGGGAGGCCCAGGGAGGTCTAAACACAGAAATCCCTACAGGGGGCAGTACTACACTTCCACCAAAGAACAGCCCAAAATAAATTCTCCTGCTCCTGACGATTGCAGTGATACCACATACAGTATCTCACAAAAGTGAGTACACCCCTCACATTTTTGTAAATATTTTATTATATCTTTTCATGTGACAACACTGAAGAAATGCCACTTTGCAACAATGTAAAGTAGTGAGTGTACAGCTTGTATAATAGGGCGTACACACGGTCGGACTTTGTTCGGACATTGCGACAACAAAATCCTAGGATTTTTTCCGACGGATGTTGGCTCAAACTTGTTTTGCCTACACACGGTCGCACAAAGTTGTCGGAATTTCCGATCGACAACCACGCGGTCACGTACACCACGTACGACGAGACTAGAAAAGGCCGGTTCAGAACCAAGCGCGGCACCCTTTGGGCTCCTTTTGCTAATCTCGTGTTAGTAAAAGTTTGGTGAGAGACGATTCGCGCTTTTTCAGAATCGTGGCTTTCAGATCGTTTTCTGCCGTTCAGTTTGTGCTTGTGGGTTTGTATCTGCTCTTCAGTGCGTGCAGCAAGTTCCGCGTGACTTTAGGTAGTCATTGTATTCTTGTTCGTTCGTTACTGGTTTTCAGGTCGCTCTTCACAGGCCTTGCTGTTCTTCAGTGCGTTCTGTTACTTCGTTCTGAGCAGCCGACCGTTTCGTATGCGTACTCCTCGTAGAGTTCGTGCTGTGCGGGGGCTTGGTGTTGGGGTCCTGACCTTGACACAAGTCCAGTCCATGAACAGGGTGGGGAGGAGTTCATGGACCAAGAATTGGTTGCTTCAGCGTGACCAGTTCTCTCACATGCCTTTGCTCCGTGAGATCCGTGAGAATAATCCTGATGATTTCAGGAACTTGCTCAGGATGACGGACCCTGTGTTTCACCGTTTGTTGGCTTCGCTGACCCCTTATATTAGCAGGCAGGAGACCTGCATGAGGCAAGCCATCACTCCGGAGCAGAGGTTGGTCGCTACCTTGCGGTATTTGGCCACAGGGAGAAGCCTGCAGGACTTGAAGTTCTCGACAGGCATCTCCCCCCAGGCTCTTCTTTGTGGACATTTACTGCTTGTGTTTGTTTGAGCTGACCCTGACAGAAATGTGTGGAGTCCATAAAATGTTGTGATTGTGTAACCTTATACAAAGCACTGTTGTCTGTTATTTACTAAATGCAAAGACACTTTTCACTACAAGTGCACTTGCAACTGCACTGAAACTGCACTTGTAGTGCAAAGTGGATTTGCCCTTAGGAAATAACCCCCATTTTCTCATAAAACAACAATTACATCACCCCAAAAATGTTGTAGCGTTGAGACAATAATCCACACATTCTTGATGAACAATCTTTTTAATACCTGCACAATCACATGTGCATTTACCAAAGGTTTTTCTGACAAACCGACATGTTTGTTGTATACCAATTTTTGTGGTGTCATTATCCAAAATCAAAATGTCCATTTTATAGAAAACAGGCCTGTGTAAAACCAACAAGAAAGACACAAATCTTGATCTTACAAAGTTCACATTTGGTAGAACCTGAAGGCAATATCAGACATGAGTATTTAGGAACTGGGTTTGATATAGCGTTCAGATGGGGGAAATCACCCCAGGAAAAGCCAAATTTGGAAGATGCACACAAATTTCACAATGTCAACTTGTGATATCTGCCATCACGGGGGATCAAGGGACGTGTTTTGGGGGAGAAAGCCCTTCCTCACCGCTACTTTATTATTGAGGAAGGGGTTGCACCCCCAAAACGCGTCCATTGATCTCCCGTGATGGCAGATAGCACATGTTGGCACACTGTCTGCATCCTCCAAATTTCGCTTTGGGAAAAATCACAAAAACATTTAGCACATTGTAGCACACAAAAGAAGAAAGTGATTTGGAGGGGCTTTAAACTCACCCCAAAACATCAATGATGTTTTTATATTTTGGAATAACATCATTGATGTTTTGATTGATGATTTCCAATTGTAAATTACACCCCATGATCTCCCCGATCAGGATCTGGGCACTTTCGGATGTGAAAGGATCTGGATCTACAACCTCACGATCACCTAAAAAGAGAGGAAACACAAAATAAATTTGGTTTCAAAAAAATGCCGCCATCCATCTCTTATGTGAGCCTGTGGTTGCAGACACTCACCTGTTGTGGTGACTAGTTCCACCACGTCTTCTTCCTCCTGCTCAGCTTGTCTTTGGGGTATTTCCCCTTCTTCCAGAGGGGGGGGCTCTGGTCTCCTCGGATGAGGGGTGTCCTCCGAGTCTTTTCTCCCCTATGTAAAACCAAAATGGTATAATTAGCACACAGATATTTGATGGCAGAACTATAAAGATGAAACATTGTTTGGAAGTGGGGTACAATTATCTATTTTAGCAGAGTTCCAACATGTAATTTTATTAGTGTCCTTTGTCAAGCTGCAATACTTTACCTGTTTGGTACAAGCTTCACAGATGGAGTCACCCCTATAGTATACACTGGAGCACCTGTGTGGCCCCCTAATAAAAATGGTGTTCTTGTGTCCCACACTATAGTGCTCCAGTGTCCAGATGTGAAAACTGCTGCTCAGTGTCCTCTCCTTACACCGAATCTAGTTTGCATTTCATTCTAGTAACAAAGCCATCTACACAACCCAATTCTTTGAAGACAAGTATAGGGCCTCAAAATGGTGGCCAAATGCATATGGGCTAATCCGAAAGAATCCGAAAGAAAAATGTGTGATCCGAACGAATAATGTGCCCATGAACATGAAAGTTGCCATTTTAAACTGTACAACAGTTCCTAAAAGCACATGGAGCAGAACGAACGTAATAAACATAAAGAATAGGAACACAGCACAACTACTTACTTTTTTGCAGCACTCTCCGGATCGTTCTGTACTGCTCATGTTCTCGTAATTTGAGGTCCGACCACCGCTTCCTGAGCTGATCTTTCGATCGTCGTACCCCGAAATTCCGATGCAGACTCCTGACCACTTTCGCCATGATCTTGGCCTTTCTGACATTGGGGTTGGGGTAAGGCCCATACTTCCCGTCATAGTCGGCCTTCTTCAGGATGTCTGCCATCTCCAACATCTCCCCAAAGGACATATTTGAGTCCTTAAATCTCCTTCTGGATCGGGACGTTTCAGGCTCCAGCCTTTCCTCCTCCTCCTCCTCGTTGCTACAGTTAGCACGCACCTGCTGTCTATCCGCCATGTGCTCTTCCCCCACTGCGCCGAACGAAAAGGGGCGGGGAATAGACTAGAAAGAACGTCAGGGGCGGGCGGAGTTATACGCATGCGCAGTGTGTATAAAGCGTAACACGCACGCGTCTTACGTACGATCTGTGAGCCGAGGAAGGAGCATCGGAGACGCCGATCGTGCTAACGAAGGTAAGATCTAAACTTGGGCCTATACTGCTTCGAAATGGAAGCCTATATTGTAACAAGATTAGGGGAGTTTGGCCTGACATTAGGGTTTGTCTTGTGTTGTGTCTTGCAGAGAAAATGGATGGGTTCAACGACCACAATTTCCTGCCCCTGTTTATTGACAAGTACAGGGAGCTGCCCTGTCTGTGGCAGGTCAGACACCCCCATTATAACCACAAACAGAAGAGGCAGGCAGCGCTGGAGAAACTGCTGGAGTTGGTGACGCCGGTGGTCCCCACAGCAACAATCCCTTATTTAAAAGCTAAAATTGGTGGCCTGAGGAGCACATATCTTAGGGAGCGCAAGAAGGTCACAGATTCCCAGAGGTCCGGAGCTGCAGCAGATGACGTTTATGTCCCCAGGCTGTGGTACTACGAGAGACTGTGATTTCTGTCAGACCACACTGAGGTCAGGGAATCTCTCTCTACTCTTCCTTCCACGCTTCCTTCCACCCCAGCTGAGGCTTCCAATGTCCAACCTGGGCCTTCCAGCCAGGAAGAAGTGGAGGAGCCCAGCTGGAGTCAGGTATATCATTCTTCTACAGATTTCTGGGCAATAAAGAAATGATGTTTATTAGATGTTATTATTGATCACTAATTGCTGATTAAAAAAAGTGTTTTACATATCAATAGACAGTAGTGGGCACCCAAAATTGGGACAAGAATGAAAACTGCTGGGCTCACAATGATAGTCTGTTATATTTGTTAACATTCAATTTGCAGCAGTGAGGAGGTGAAAATTGTGTGTGATTGATGTAAAAAATACTAAAACTATGTCCCTTTTTCATACACAGGAAGACCTCAGCCAGGAGGAGGCTGTGGAATGTGGCAGTCAGGAGGAGGCGGGGATTAGTGGCAGCCAGGAGGAGGCGGGGCTAAGTGTCAGCCAAGAGAAGCCTGGGACCAGTCGCAGCCTGACTGAGTCTCAGGTTCCTCCCCTCCGCCTGCCACATAAACGAGCCAGGAAGGCCACTCCCAGTCCTGTGCAGGATTCAGCATACAGGCTGATCCAGGAGGCTTCTGCGTCCCTCAGAGCCTTCCCCAGTCCTGAAGAGGCCTTTGCCTGCATGGCTGCCACAAAATTGCAGGGCATGCAGGAGGGCCAACGCAGGCTCTGTGAGGACCTGCTTTATAAAGTCCTTCGTAATGGGGAGAGTGGGGAACTGACACCCAAGACGGATGTCATTGAGATGGACGATCCTCCTCCTCCTCCTCCTCCTCCTCCTCCTCCTGCTGCCACAACTCCACCACCACAGCCAAAGCCTGGAAGGAAGCGTGGAAGGAAGACCAAAGAGTGATTGCCCTGGGTTCAGTCTGGTCTGACAGAAGATGCAGTCTCTCGTATGACCACAGCCTGGGGACACAGATGTCATCTGCTGCTTTCCGGATCTCTGGGACTTCTGGACCAGACTGCCCTCCCTAAGATATGGACTCCTCAGGCCACCAATTTTGCTTTTAAATAATTGATGTCTGCCCTGGGGGTCCAAGGCTTTCTGCAGTTTCTCCAGCGTTGCCTCCCTCTTTGTTTTTTTATAGTTGTGACCCCTTAATAAAAAATTTTTTGGGAAATTCTACTCTCCTGTGTGTGTTTTCATCCAAAAAAGACAGTTTGTTGGTGAGTATTCAGGTACATTTCTAAAGTACAATGTGAAATTAACAAGGGACAACAACACCAAACAATCTCCTACAGATTAAATAGAACAATATATTAATGGTGTTGTGGGAACTTGTCACAAAAAACACACAAACATTTTCGGGAGTACAAATCAAAATCACCAAAAATAAAAAATAAAAAAAGAGAAACACAAAAAAAGATTCTACATTAAAGCCACAAAAATAAAAAAAATATACAAAAATATGTTGTCAGATGTGAGAAATCAAAATATATTGAGGGAATCCCGATAAATAGTAACGAAATAAGTTTGTGAGAAGTGTGTGTGAATATGAGCAGCAAAACTACTATATTCTTGTCACATTATAAAGAAGAAGAGAGTGCGCTGTATTAAACCATTTTGAACATTGCAGCGTGACGAAAGTGCTGTATCCATTGCGAATGCTAAGTTTACCAGAACGAGCTGTCCCGTGTCGGAATTTCTTCTGAGCATGCGTGGCACTTTGTGCGTCGGAACAGGCCACACACGGTCGGAATTGACGCGATCGGATTTTGTTGTCGGAAAATTTTATCTCCTGCTGTCCAACTTTGCGTGTCGGAAAATCCAATGGAAAATGTCCGATGGAGCCCACACATGGTCGGAATTTCCGACAACACGTTCCGATCGGACATTGTCTATCGGAAAATCCGACCGTGTGTACGGGGCATTACAGTGTAAATTTCCTTTGTTGGCAATGACAGAGGTCAAATGTTTTTTGTAAGTCTTCACTAGGTTGTCACACACTGTTGCTGGTACGTTGGCCCATTCCCCCATGCAGATCTCCTCTAGAGCAGTGATGTTTTGGGGCTGTCGCTGGGCAACACGGACTTTCAACTCCCTCCAGAGGTTTTCTATGGGGTTGAGATCTGAAGACTGGCTAGGCCACTCCAGGACCTTGAAATGCTTCTTACGAAGCCACTCCTTCGTTGCCCAGGCGGTGTGTTTGGGATCATTGTCATGCTGAAAGACCCAGCCACGTTTTATCTTCAATGCCCTTGCTGATGGGAGGAGGTTTGCACTCAAAATCTCATGATACATGGCCCCATTCATTCTTTCATGTACATGGATCAGTCGTCCTGTTCCCTTTGCAGAGAAACAGCCCCAAAGCATGATGTTGCCATCCCCATGCTTCACAGTAGGTATGGTGTTCTTTGGTTGCAACTCAGCATTCTCTCTCCTCCAAACACGACGAGTTGTGTTTCTACCAAACAGGCTTGAGCAGGGGGACACGTCTGGCACTGCAGGATCTGAGTCCCTGCCGGCGTAGTGTGTTACTGATGGTAGCCTTTGTTATGTTGGTCCCAGCTCCCTGCAGGTCATTCACTAGGTCCTCCTGTGTGGTTCTGGGATTTTTGCTCACCGTTCTTGTTATCATTTTGACCCTACAGGGTGAGATCTTGCGTGGAGCCCCAGATCGAGGGAGATTATAAGTGGTCTTGTATGTCTTCCATTTTATAATTATTGCTCCCACAGTTGATTTCTTCACACCAAGCTGCTTGCCTATTGCTGATTCATTCTTCCCAGCCTGGTGCAGGTCTACAATTTTGTTTCTGGTGTCCTTCGACAGCTTTTTTGACTTCACCATAGTAGAGTTTGGAGTGTGACTGTTTGAGGTTGTGGATGGGTGTCTTTTATACTGATAACAAGTTCAAACAGGTGCCATTAATACAGGTAATGAGGGGAGGACAGAAGAGCCTCTTAAAGAAGAAGATACAGGTCTGTGAGAGCCAGAAATCTTGCTTGTTTGTAGGTGACCAAATACTTATTTTCCACCATAATTTGCAAATAAATTCTTTCAAAAATCAGACAATGTGATTGTCTGGATTTGTTTCCACATTTTGTCTCTCATAGTTGAGGTATACCTATGATGACAATTACAGGCCTCTCTCATCTTTTTAAGTGGGAGAACTTGCACAATTGGTGGCTGACTAAATACTTTTTTGCCCCACTGTACTTGCAGGATATTGAATCTTTACTGATACTGTACAGATTCGATAGATGTTCACCAGCAGCTCCATTTGTCCAGTGCAATATTTATCCTATTCTAAATAGGGTGATTGTGTGCAATGCAGGGCGAATCCTGTGGACTATCACTTAGAGCAAATCATTAATTATTTATTAGGTTAATTGACTAGTTAATCATCAATACATATACAGTACTCCTTAATGATTTTTTAAAAATTACATACCGGTAACTACATACATTAATTTGTTTAATATTCACGTGGATATTGTGTGTGATTGTGAGCAAAGAAAGTTATCATAGGTTAAACTATACAAAATGGTTGTGAGCTATATACATACTCCTATATACAAGATTTGGAGGTTTAAAATTTCCCTCACATATTCTCCCATGTGGTCTTTCTCACCGACCATACCTGCCTTCTCCTTTACCCTTAGATCTGTTTTTTTTAGGGTAAAACTAGTCCCGGCCTTGAAGGCACAGTCAGAAAATTATTAGGGAGCAGTGCTGTGGACAGAAGTTGTCAGGGAGTGGGGGGGATTCGCATGGAATTCACTTTTAACCTTAATTTGAACCTTTTAATTAGTAAGGTACATGCATCATGCCTTTGCTAATTGCACTTTTTTGCACCAATTTATCCCTTACCTTTGTAAATATACGGTATATAAATATATCATGTAATTAATGAGTTCTTGAGTATCCTAAAAATCATTGGATGTTATATATTTTTTCCCTCATCAAATTTATTCATTCAAGGCATCTGTTCAGAATGGTGGAAACTGCATGCCACTATTCTCAACACTTGAATCTTCTGATACCAAAGAAGGAACTGCACTAGTGTCAGTGACCTCTACGCTAGTTTTTAGTTGTATTCTAGCTTTTGGATGCTGAAACTTGGTGTTACTGTCTTGGGCACACCACACAGTTTGTACAAATGAAAGGTTTGTTTATCACACCCAAAAAACTAATATTTATTGACCTCCCAACCTCAAGTTTAATCACTCTACTAACCTTCAACTCCTACTTAATCTCTAACGCTAATTTGAAACTGAAAATACTAACTCACACCCTAATTCTAACCCTCAATCCCTAACATTAACCCCAAACTTTTAACACTAACCCTTAATCCCTAACTCTAACTTTCACCTCTAATTCTAACCCTTAAAGCGGAGTTCCGCATAAAAAAAAAAAAAAAAAAGAAGAAAAGTCAGCAGCTACAAATACTGCATCTGCTGACTTTTAAAATAAGGACACTTACCTGTCCAGGGTGCCCGCGATGTCCTCACCCGAAGCCGACCAGTCCCTCGGCTCCCGGGTGGAGGTGCTGGCATCTTCAGTAAGGGTATCAGGAATTGAAGCCTTGCGGCTTCGCAGCCTGGTTCGCTACTGCGCATGCTCTAGTCGCGCTGCGCGTCCTGACTGGTTCCTGCTGTCTACTGGGACCTGTGTGTCTCCCAGAAGGCACCGGGGGGGCGGAGGAGGGGTTGCACATGGCGTAGATCGCCTCCGATTCTGCGGCGATCTATCACCGGAAGTGGGAGCAAATACCTGTATTAGACAGGTATCTGCTCCTCCCTGAAAGGTGTCAAATGTGACACCAGGGGGGGGGGGACCGGATAAGTGGAAATTCCATTTTTTGGTGGAACTCCACTTTAAGCATTTGACTCCTAATTCTAACCCTTGACTCCTAATTCTAACCCTCAACCCCTACCACTAATCCTCAACTCCTAACACTAATCCTCAACTCCTAACATTAACCCCTAACACCTAAATCTAACCCTCAACCAACCCCTCTCACTAACACTCAACTCTTAACACTAACCCTAAACTCCTAACAATAACCCTTAACCTCTAACCCTCAACCCCTAACACTAACCCTCAACTTCTAACACTAAACCTTTACCCCAACTCTAACCTCAACCCCTAATTCTAATCCTCAACCCCTACCACTAATCCTCAACTCTTAAGACTAACCTTCAATTCCTAAGACTAAACCTTAACCCCTAACTCTAACCCTCAACCCCCAACGCTGACCCTCAAGCCCTAACGCTAACCCTCAACTCTTACCACTAACCCTTAACTCCTAACACTAACTCTTAACCCCTTACTCTAACCCTCAACTCCTAACCCTTTCTCTCATCCCATAACTCAAATCCAAACCCTCAACCTCTAATGCTGAACCTATACCTCAAATAACATTTTTACCATCATCATGACTCCTTAATGTTTACGCTAGTGGTGTAAACAACCTTCTTACTTGTGCTACTGCATTGAAATCAAATAAAGGATGACACTAAAGGGAATGTATAGTGATTCTGTACAGCTTCCAGGACAATGCAGAACATATCTTCAGATTTTACAAGTGTGCATGTGTAAACGCATGTAAATATGTGTAAATGCATAAAGTCATTTGAAGAATTGTACCTGTCTAAACGCTGTATGCATCTGAACCTGTTTAAACAGGAGTACTTTAGGTGTGTATTTTAGGCAGGATCTTCTGCTAGCTCTGCCAACAAGAACCTGTATTCTGTGCACAAAATACCCGTATGCTGGGGTGAATGAAACCTGAGAGGGTCACATCACCCTTATTGAAGAATGGGACATGAAAACAAAGATCAGAAGCTGGACAGAGATGTAATAAATGTTGTTATTCTTGAGTTATTTTGGCAGGAACTCATTGTAAATATCTGCAGAGTGAACGCCTAGATAACTGCTCTCTGTGACCCAGCAAGGTACAGTGCACTGTTGTCCGCCCTGTGACACGTACCATATGCTTGTTATGCCAAGGGATGGAAGAACCTAATCTCACTTCCTCCTCTTAAACAGATACATTTCCGCTGTAAACAAAGCTGATAGTACAGTGGTTCATAATTATAGCTCAAATGAACCGTGATTAGCAGAAGGTGACCTTGCTTTGTGGAGCTGTTTCAGAAAAGCAGATTCTGTACACAGGACATATCAGACCAAGGTTCATCTGAAAGTGTTGACCAAGCCACAACTACTTTATAAGGTCAGGTCACTAACAACTCCTATATCAGTTATGGGTGGATAGTGTTAGTATTAATTGTAGGGGTCTTCACTGATGAGATTTCCACACTGCACTGAAAATCAAGGGAAAATGTCTCACCACCTGAGACAGAGATAAGAATGTGATATGCAATTAACCAATCAATATCCAAAGGAAACCAAACAGATTTTTGGATGTAGTGAACTTATAGGGTCCTTTCACACGGGGCGGATCCGTGATGATCCGCCCCGTGAACATCCGATTGCTCAGCGGGGATCGCTCCGCCGATCCCCGCTGAGCAGTCAGATGACAGGTCCGTCACTGCTCACTGTGCAGCGACGGACCTGTCAGAGCACCGCTCTCCCCTATGGGGGATCGGATGATGACGGACCGTAGTGTCCGTCGTCAACCGATCCAATCCGAAAACGGATGGAAAAGTAGGTTTTTCCTCCGTTACACTTTTTCGGATCAGAGCGGGTCGGATGTCAGTGAACATGTCACCGCTGACATCCGAAGCTCCATAGAGATCTATGAAGGGTCCGTTCAGGTCCGCCTAAAAAACTGACAGGCGGACCTGAACGGATCGTCAGTGTGAAAGAGGCCTTAATCTTCTTTGTTGCCAGACCAGTTTTGCAATTGTAACGCCACCCCCGAAGGAGCCGCTTGGTGAATTTGGATTCTCTGATCTCTGCCTCAACTCCAAGAATGACCTCAACCCCTCTGGCACACCTGGCAATAGTGTCATCACCAATGAGAAACACACACGTTATGATAAAACACAGAAATTGTCTTTACTGCAATATTTCTGTGGAAGGATAACAGACAGTAACAATATATAATCAAGTAATCAACTAGAGATCAATAACTGGGATTTAAGAGCAATATAGCTCTCAATCCTATAAGCCGCTTTCAGGGGATTCCAAACCTGAGAATGTCCCCAAGAGCAGAGGCACACTTTAATGGTAAATAAAGTATGATGTGACACTTTAGATTGGATTTTATACCTTTACTCAGATTGGCTCTATGAGTCCAGGCAGGAGGAGAGCAGAGGAATGACTCCCTTGGTGTCAGGCCTCTCTCTTCTGTCCCCTGACACCACAGGCCCAACTTTACACACGTATTCAAGTCAGCAAGTAATGGCTTAACTTTATAGATAAATTGTCCCACACACCCAATGCATATGCAGAGCCCTAAATATGTGTGTGAGGATCTGTATGGCACTGATAGCTTCAGTCCTTTTGAAGCAAAGATAAGATTTGGTGTCTTCAGCTAGCCACTTTCGTTGGTGCACTTAAACTCCTGTATATCGGGCCCAAACAACACAAATGACCCAGATTATCAGGTGAAACAGGTAGGGTTTTGTTCAACAAGGTGAGAGGACAATGATGTCTGTATACATTGTCCCAGAAATTGGTAGCCTTATCCTTTATCCCCATGGTACTACAAGTGTCAGCAAGGTGACTACCAGCAACGATTTCTGTATACAGTGTTCAAATAACTCCTTCTGTAGTGCAGTATCTCTGTTCCCTGCAGATGGGCAAAAATGCCCTCGCACCCAATCCTGCGATCAAGGCCCAAACGAATGTCCTGGAACAGACAGGCTCTCTTGGCAACCCTACTGGTCACCTCATACTGGAACTATTCACCGTCAGTGCAGGTGCGCCTCGATATGCACCTGGGATCCCCCTCTCTCAGGCTGGATGTCCCGACTGGCGGCGGAGGCCGGAATTGCACAGAGAAATCAGCTGAGAGACAGCACCTCTCCCTCAGGTCTGGTCTCTTCACTCCCTCATCGCTGACTGAACTTTTTCTCAGGACACAAAATGAAGTCTTTTACTTTCCTGTCAGCAGAGCCTTCTGGGCTTTTTGTAGTTCCTTCCTGAGTACCAGGCTATAGAGCCATTTTGTGAGGGAACTGCATGTCCCAGAATTCATTGCAGCTGCTTCCTGCAGCTTAGTACAGTCTCTCTGATTGGCTGCTGTAACTGTGCCTTTAATTGGCTTATTTCTTCCTGCCAATAGGGGCACAAGAGAGGCTACTGAATGCACAGCTCTGTGTGCGTCAGCTCATATTACAACAAACTCAGTCAGTGAACAGGGAGAAGGAGGGGGGGTGAAAATTCCCCTTGCAGCTGCTGGCAGGCAGCTCTCCCTAACTCACGGTGGAAAGCCTGTGTACATTGTTCTGGCCAGCTTGGCGGGGTCGTGGGTTAAAGAGTGAGACACCTGCTACACAATTTTCATATTTTAACTAAAACTCCCAAATGATATGACCCCACGTTATATATTTTCTGAAAGCAGAGAACCTTTAAAATAAAATTATGGTAGTTCCAAATATTTATGTTGAGTAAACTACAATATTTAAAACTGTGTGTAGGCGACACTTTAAAAACCTTTACAGCTCATAAGTATAGAGTGCCATTTAAGTAAGGGTCCTAGAATTGGCCTAAGTACTTTGGCATGCACAGTGATAGCCAATTTGTGCTGAGCAAATGGTGTTTATTTACATTGAGCTCACCTTTTTTCAAATTTATTTTATTAAATTTTATATTTTTAAACTCACTTTTAATTTTTTTTCTTTACATTATTACTATCAGTGCAATGATATTGTGGAGTAAAAGGTTCTCTTTAAGGAGATATCAGGGGCCTATACAATACCTAATGTTTCCTCTGGAGTGTATGTGAGTTGAGCGAGGATAAAAAGTCCCTGATCTGCTCTTTACATGGCCGCTACTGGCCAGCATCTGACAGCCATGAACCTGGATGTGCTCAGAGAAGAGCGCTTCCAGGTTTACTCACTGCATTGAGGATCAAGGAACAAATGATGTTCCTTCATCTTCTTCTGCTTGCCATTTAAGTTGTGGGGTGGCTTGGTTGGGTGGGGTGGTCCAAACATACCTGCTATGTAGAAGTGATTGGGCAGCTTTACAAAAATTGCATGCCTTCCCATTGGTTCTAGAAAACTGATTTTACTAACTGAATCTACAGCAGGGGTCTCCAAACTTTTTTAATCAAAAGGACAGTTTATTGTCCTTCAAACTTTAGGCGGGCGGGACTGTGTCCAGTGGCAGAAGAAAATATCCTGGTGTCAGTGGGATTAAACAATATTGGTATTAGGGGGAGTAATACTGCCCGATCATTGGTATCAATGGGAGGAGTAGTGCCCTATCTTTGGTGTCAGTATGAATTATAGTGCTCTATCATTGGTATTAGTTGGAGGAATAGTGCCCCATCATTGGTATCAAAGGGAGTAATAGTGCCCCATCATTGGTATCAAAGGGAGTAATAGTGCCCCATCTTTGGTGTCAGTGGGAGTAATAGTGCCCCATTGTTGGTATCAATGAGAGGACTAGTGCCCCATCATTGGTATCAATGGGAGAATTAGTGTGCCTTAGTTGGTGTCAGTGAGAGGTCTAGTGCCCCATTGTCACTGTCAGTTGCAGGAACTATGTCCTACTTTTGCTGACAGTGGGGGAAATAATGCCCCAAGGGCTGGATTAAAGCAAGCAAAGGGCTGCATCCTACCCCCAGGCCACAGTTTTGAGACCACTGCTCTACAGTACTTGCCACCTGTAAGAAAGTGCTGGGAATTTTGCAATAGAGCATTTGTCAGCCTCCAGATGTTTGTGTGCATGAGGCCTAAACTCCAGTGTTTGTGGCATTTGCTTTGGTCTACTCAACAAACAGCTTTTACAAGAAGGAGACATAATGCAAAAACACACATTACCAGGTTAATAACCCATACATCACATGCTGACCCTGCTCATTGATTGTTTTTCCATTCTAAACAACACTGTATAATCTAACATAATTGCAAGCCGCCCAGCTTTGGGCACGTACACATTTTCCATATTACAGTTTTGGTTTATTACTGTTATCCACTCACTGACACCTTTAAAAACAGTAATTTCTGAAATTTTCTAGCAAAACATTCATTGAGAGTAAACAGACGGAAAGGAAGGGCCGCTCAGCTGTATAATGATAGGCACTGGCTACCCGCTGTCCCTGATTCCCAGCTACAGGTTTTCTTTCTGAAAATGTACATTCTGGCACAGGCTGTACTGAGCTCCTGCTTGGATGAACCTACAATAATCAGACTGATGGAAAACTAGCCCTTTGGCTTCACAGCCGGTCCCCTACTGCGCATGCGTGAAGCGTGCTGCACTTTCTAACTGGCTGAGCGGTGGAGGAAGGAGGAGGGGGGCCGAACTTCCAAGGGATGTCTCCCTGAAGTGGGGAAGGGTACCTGTCAAAAACATGTACCCATTCCCTCCTCCCCCTGAAAGATGCCAAATGTGGCACGGGGGGGGGGGGGGATAAGCAAAGGTTCTACTTTTGGATGGAACTCCACTTTAAATTAGCCTCAGAACCTGTGTAATATATATGTGTTCGGGTTTAAAGGGATAAGGTGGCAACCCTACATGCGCCAAAACTTGAAATTGTTAATAATTCTTTTCAAAATTTGGTAAGGTCTTGGAAAAGCTGAGTGCAGCATATACTGTACCTTCCATACCATCATTTTTCCAAGCGTTTTTTTAGCATGCGGTGTAACATTTGTATTATTTCATAGGTTTAAGGATTTTGAAGAGCATTCAGTGTGTGTTAGAAACATGCACAGTGTGCTCCTTTTTAAAACCCATTTATTTCAAGCCCAAGGCTGGGTTCACACTAGCGCAATCACATCAATCGCACGTGATACGCACCACATTGCTGTGCACATCACATGCGATGTCTGTGTGATGCGAATTCAGCAATACAAACTGTATGGCTGAAATCGTATCGCATTCGCACCAAAATGCTGCAGGACACTTTTTTCGGCTATACTTTGTTTACACCCATGCGATCCGATTCCTGTACCATTTCATAGTTCACACAGCAATCTTCGAACTGATTTGGGGTGTCATTAACTTTACATTGACACCACCAGCAGTTCTCAGATGTTAGTGTGAACCAGTGTGCGATTCAGGTGCGATGCGGGAAACCACACAGGAATTGCAGGGTTTGCTGCATCACACCAGTGTGAACCGAGGCTAAATGGTGGATTAGGCTCTCTTGTTTATCTAAATCTAAATTGGCTCAAAGCAAATGTCTGCTGCCAGCCAGATTGTAATCTGCACTGATCGCACAGAAGTTCTAAGAAACGATTACACTGTTCACATTACAAGCGCTGTGTTCCTCCTGTGCCAGGATAATAAAATCTAGAACTCCAGTACTCTGTTAAATACCATTATTTTATAGTATTATTATCAATATTCAATAACTCATATTGATGAGAAAAGTTCCAAGAAAGTCTGTTCAGTTCTTGTGTAAAATCTCAAAAATTGACTTAATATTAATATAGCAAAATATTACAAGAACAATATCAAAATGTAGAATGTAAAAATAACATCAATATTGTAGTTATATTCTTAAGATGAAGATTGAATCAGATGTGTGCCTTTGTGTGTGTGAAGCTTCCTCGTGGTGTGTCTGAAGCAAATCTGCCCCACTGAGCTTCTGTTCTTAGCTTTTACTCCTAAAATCTGACCCCTCCTTCCTAAAAAGGCTGGTTTAAGGTTCTTATTTGTCTTGCAGTTCTACAGAAAACTGCGGGCTTTAACCCCCTCACGTAATGGTGGGAGTTGCTCAGTCTCTATGCATGGCATTCCTGAGGAGTGGGCAAGAAAATGTGTGAAACCATTTAACGTATACAATATAAGTTCTTTAACATCTAAATCAAATACTACATATACTAATATATATATATATATATATATATATATATTTTTTTTTTATATATATACCGGTATATATATATTCATTGAAAACCCAATGTTCTTTTTTAATATCCTAATTAAGAAATATTGTAGTATAAAGGAATTATAATCTTAACTAAAACATAGACTTTTACATCTTAAGAAATGTGAATCCCTCCTTCTCCATCTGTGAAGGGGGAGGTAAGAACTAATTATTACCATATGTGAGCTCTCCAAAGAAATGCTTATGAAGCTTATAACATATATATATATACTTTCACATAAATATAAAAGTCTATATATTTCACTTTTTCCATATCTAGAAGATATAAATAATATACAGTGCCTTGCGAAAGTATTCGGCCCCCTTGAACTTTTCAACCTTTTGCCACATTTCAGGCTTCAAACATAAAGATATAAAATTTTTATTTTTTGTGAAGAATCACCAAGAAGTGGGACACAATTGTGAAGTGGAACGAAATCTATTGGATTGTTGAAACTTTTTTAACTAATAAAAAAATGAAAAGTGGGGCGTGCAAAATTATTCGGCCCCCTTGCGTTAATACTTTGTAGAGCCACCTTTTGCTGCGATTACAGCTGCAAGTCGCTTGGGGTATGTCTCTATCAGTTTTGCACATCGAGAGACTGAAATTCTTGCCCATTCTTCCTTGCAAAACAGCTCGAGCTCAGTGGGGTTGGATGGAGAGCGTTTGTGAACAGCAGTTTTCAGCTCTTTCCACAGATTCTCGATTGGATTCAGGTCTGCTTCCCTGTACCTTTAAGGAGGGGTTGGCTCTCTCCAAGCACACCTGCCCTTAAAGTGGTTCTAAAGGCAGAAGGTTTTTTTTTACCCTAATGCATTCTATGCAATAAGGTAAAAACCGTCTGGGTGCAGCTACCCCCAGCCTCCCCTTATACTTTCCTGAGCGCCATCTCGGTCCAACAGAGTGCCTGAGAGCAGCGGATCTCCCAAGTCTCTCTCTCCTCATTAGCTCATACAAGGGCGGGAGCAATTGGCTCCTGTTGCTGTTAATCACAGGTACTGTTTTAAAGAGGAGAGGGGGGGCCAAGCCATGCTCTGTGTGTGAATAGACAATGTCCAATCACAGGAGCTGGGCTCGGAACTGAGCCTGCTCAAGTGCCCCCATAGCAAGTAATTGCTATTGGGGACACTTGGAAGGGTAGAAGATCCAGGATTGCCAGTGGGGAGCCAAAGAGAAGAGGCTCTATGCAAAATCACTGCACAGAACAGGTAAGTATAACATGTTTGTTAGTTTAAAAAAATACTACCTTTAGAATCACTTTAATCCAGGGCTCAAAATTTCAAGTCCTGAGTTACTAGCCAGGCCTAAAGGGTTACTCGCCACCAGTTGCCCCACCCAACCCCTACCCTGCCCCCACCCTAATTCCGCCCCTAAACACGCCCTCATAAATTGTCTCATGAAATGACACCTAAATGTTTTCTCTTGTTCAAATAATTTTATTGGTATAGAAAGAAAAGGATAACAAAAAGGTACAGAATCAGTCTCAGGATACATAGAGAATAAACTGCGCTAAAGTGTGCTATATTGCGCTAAACAATATATCAAAATGTGTGTGTATCTACAAACATATGAAAAACTTAAATGCATATAAAAATTAAATTCAAATTTAAATTAAATACCGTATATACCCCCACTAGGTAAAGCACAAACAGTGGTGAATAAATTATTTGTAAAAAATGCTCCTAAATATAAAACATACACAAATATATACGAACACACTAAGTGCCGGTTCACACAGGGGCGACTTGTCAGGCGACCTAGTCGCCTGACAAGTCGCCTCCCGTTCTGTACAATGGAACCGTTCTAATAGGAGCGACGCAAGTCGCTCCGACTTAGAAAAAGGTTCCTGTACTTCTTTTGGGGCGACTTGAGGCGACTTGCATAGACTTCTATACAGAAGTCGTTTTGCAAGTCGCCGTGCATGTCGTGTGCAGGTCGCCTCGGTGAGGCGACCTGCAAGTCGTGTCGCCCCTGTGTGAACCGACCCTAAAGTGCAATATACAAGATCAAATCAAACAAACATGCTAAGGTGCATCATAAAAAATATAAAATAAATAATTCCAAAAGTGCTAAGTGCCACACAGTACATGTGAAAAGAACAGTCCTTATTGCAACGATAATATAGGTGATTGTGAAATCCTGTAAATTAATAACAAAAAGGTGCTTAAACTTAAAGTGTCCAATGTTGTTATTTCCCAGCTTCCTCATAACTTTCTCTGTGCCGCAAAACCATGCTCAGGTGCAATCCGGTGGCCCCCCAGGTAATATGCTCACCTTAGAGCGTGTGACTCAGCTGCTACACTGAGTTGAAACACGCTTTTGAACCACACCAGGGCTCAGTACAGATCACTGGATCTCAGGCTCCAATGCAGTATCCAAAAAGATATATGAGAAAAAAAGCTTGATGGTGTGATATCATTTTAAATTTATTAAATCAATGAATAAACACAATCCCCAAATAGGGTACTCACAATCTTAAGGTGCGTCAGTGCACCGCTCTATAAAAAGCAATGAACCAGTCTAGGAGTATGGTATGCGTCTCATCACTGGCAGATTCACTACATCTCGCTCCGTCCTGGCCCCTCCCCTACGTGTGTTCGACACAGGGATCACGTGTCTTCATCAGGGGGAATCCCTTAAGATTGTGAGTACTCCATTTGGGGAGTGTGTTTATTCATTCATTTATTTATTCAATATGCTCTAAGGTGAGCATATTACCTGGGGGGCCACCAGATTGCACCTGAGCATGGTTTTGCGGCACAGAGAAAGTTATGAGGAAGCTGGGAAATAACAACATTGGACACTTAGCTTAACTTTCACGATCACCTATATTATCGTTGCAATAAGGACTGTTCTTTTCACATGTACTGTGTGGCACTTAGCACATTTGGAATGATTTATTTTATATTTTTTATGATGCACCTTAGCATGTTTGTTTGATTTGATCTTGTATATTGCACTTTAGTGTGTTCGTATATATTTGTGTATGTTTTATATTTAAGAGCATTTTTTACAAATAATTTATTCACCACTGTTTGTGCTTTACCTAGTGGGGGTATATATTTAATTTAAATTTGAATTAAATTTTTATATGCATTTAAGTTTTTCATATGTTTGTAGATACACACACATTTTGATATATTGTTTAGCGCAATATAGCACACTCTAGCGCAGCATATTTTTCTTTTGCATTTATCGTTTGTACGCTAAATGAGATGTGTTCTACGCATGCAGCTGAGTAGTGAAATTATCTAGGCATAAGGTTCATTGTGGCTCGCAGGATTTTTGTCTATTTTGTCTATAGAGAATAAACTCACCCCATTTGTGCGGGAACGCAGCCCATATTAATTTAGTGAGAAAGGTATTCATAACTGACACGTAATGTATGGTAGCTGTTGTGTAACTCTATGCATAGAGATGTGGTTTATCCAAACAGTTTAGCTAGAACAAACAAGGAAAGCAGGGAAGGGAGGATCACCACTCATGGTGGATAAAGGTGGTGAGGTGCTGTGTGATCTAATTGCCAAAGAACAACCTGTAACATTCAGGGTATTTAGGTAGAGGTATCGGGTTGGGCAGTTTTGGAGAACGACCTAAGCTGTTTTTAGAGAGAATGTGCGGAGTAAAGATTGCATGGCGATACAGGATGCTAACATTTTATGCATGCTATTGTATCAATTGATTGTTCCCGATTGGGCTAATCCATGTTGAGTAAGACTGTGTAATCTGAAGAAGAAGGAGGGTATGAAGGAAAGGAAAGAGAGCGAAAGGTGGTAGGGGGAAGGGGGGCAGGAGGGCTAAGAGGAGAAGGGGGGATGGAGGAAATGAGGATAGGTCCCAGGGGGTGCAGCCTACCTGTGCACAACAATGCAGCCTACTTATGCCCAACAAGGCAACCTACCTGTGTCCATCAATGCAGCCTACCTGTGTCCATCAATGCAGCCTCACCTGTGTCCATCAATGCAGCCAACCTGTGCCCAACAATGCAGCCTACCTGTGTCCATCAATGCAGCCTGCCTGTGTCCATCAATGCAGCCTACCTATGTCAATCAATGCTGCCTGTCTGTGTCCATCAATGCAGCCTACCTGTGTCCATCAATGCAGCCTCACCTGTGTCCATCAATGCAGCCTCACCTGTGTCCATCAATGCAGCCAACCTGTGCCCAACAATGCAGCCTACCTGTGTCCATCAATGCAGCCTGCCTGTGTCCATCAATGCAGCCTACCTATGTCAATCAATGCTGCCTGTCTGTGTCCATCAATGCAGCCTGCCTGTGTCCATTAATGCAGCCTACCTATGCCCAACAATGCAGCCTACCTATGCCCAATAATGCAGCCCACCTGTGTCCATGAATGCAGCCTACATGTGCCCAACAATGCAGCCTACCTGTGTCCATCAATGCTGCCTACCTGTGCCCAACAATGCTAGCGACCTGTGTCCATCAATGCTGCCTACCTGTGTCCATCAATGCAGCCTACCTGTGTCCAACAATGCTGCCTACCTGTGCCCAACAATGCAGCCTACTTGTGTCTATCAATGCAGTCTACCAGTGCAGGGGAAGAGAGAGAGCGATCACAGAGGGGAAGAGAGAGGAGAGCAGGCAGACAGAATATCAGAGAGTGGGGACATCGCTGTAACACAATGAATAGGGAGGGGGGTTTTTTGGAGGTGCCAACTCTAGTAACACTGTCACATGATGTTAGTGTAAAGCATACACTTACTGGTTCGTAGATTCAGATGGGGTGGCGATGTCCTGGGGTGTGCTGGTGTTCAGGTGCAGGCTCTGGTGATGATCCTTCGGCTTGGGAGATGTAAAATCCTGGTTGGAGGAAAGGTAGTACAGCGGTGTCCTGTGGAAGCTCCATGCTAACTACCCTGGAACGCGGAAGCGGAAGTGATGGAGAGCATCCAGACACAGATGGGGGATAGTACAGGCTACACGCTCGGGGCTCACAGCTCCTTCTACTGGCCAGCCTTCAGCTGCCATTGTGCTCTTGCTGGGCATCACATGCGTCCTTGTGCCTTTAAGGAGGGGGTGGGCTCCCTCCAGGCACACCTGTCCTTAATCTATCCACTGATAAATGTGCTCCAACTTGGGAGACTCTGAAAATTATAGAGTTAGGACCGCAGTATACAGAGGAGCCATAGCATGAGCACTGTGGCTTATGCCGCGTACACACGGTCGGACTTTCCGGCATACTTGGTCTGGCGGACCAGAGTGTGCCGGACAATCCGCCCGTGTGTGGGCGGCGGCGGACTTTTCCGGCGGACTTCTTCCCAAAAGCCCGCCGGACCTAGATTTGAAAAAAGTTTCAAATCTTTCCGTCGGACTCAGTTTCGGGCGGAAAGTCCGCTCGTGTGTGTGCTGGTCCGACGGAAAGCCCGCTCGTGTGTAGGCTAGTCCGACAGACCAAATACGACACGAGGGCAGGGTATTGCATCTCGCGCTCGCTGCAATAGGAAAAACAAATCTTCCTATTGCGGCGAGCGCGGGGCATACCAGGCCCTTAGGTCTGGTATGGATTATAAAGGGAACCCCGCTACGCCGAAAAAACGGCGTGGGGTCCCCCTAAAATCCATACCAGACCCCGATCCGAGCACGCAGCCTGGCCGGTCAGGAAAGGGGGTGGGGACGAGCGAGCGCCCCCTCCTCCTGAACCGTACCAGACCGCATGCCCTCAACATGGGGGGTGGGTGCTTTGGGGGAGGGGGGCGCCCTGCGGGCCCCCCCACCCCAAAGCACCTTGTCCCCATGTTGATGAGGACAAGGGCCTCTTCCCGACAACCCTGGCCGTTGGTTGTCGGGGTCTGCGGGCGGGGGGCTTATCGGAATCTGGGAGCCCCCTATAATAAGAGGGCCCCCAGATCCCGGCCCCCCCACCCTATGTGAATGAGTATGGGGTACATGGTACCCCTACCCATTCACCTAGGTAAAAAGTGTCAATAATAAAACACAACACAGGTTTTTAAAATAATTTATTAAACAGCTCCGGGGGGGGTCTTCTTCCATCTTCGGGGGTCCCTCCGGTTCATCTTCTCCCGGCGTCCGGTTGGTTCTTCTCCGCTCTCTTCTCCCGGTGTTCCAGTTCTTCGGCCGGCTCCTCTGCTGTCTTCAGGTAGCTCTCTTGCCAGCAGAGGTCCGGACTTCTGGGCTTCTTGTCTTCTTGTCTTCTCTTCCCCAGATGTTGACACGACGCTCTCTCCTGCTGGACTGCTCTCCGAGGGCTGCGTTGTGACTTATATAGGCGGAGACCCCGCCCCCATATGATGTCACAGTCCCTGGGCATGCTGGGACTGTGACATTTTAGGGGGCGTGGTTGGTCAACATGGGGACAAGGTGCTTTGGGGTGGGGGGGCCCGCAGGGCGCCCCCCTCCCCCAAAGCACCCACCCCCCATGTTGAGGGCATGCGGTCTGGTACGGTTCAGGGGGGGGGGGGGGGCGCTCGCTCGTCCCCACCCCCTTTCCTGACCGGCCAGGCTGCGTGCTCGGATCGGGGTCTGGTATGGATTTTAGGGGGACCCCACGCCGTTTTTTCGGCGTAGCGGGGTTCCCTTTATAATCCATACCAGACCTAAGGGCCTGGTATGACCCGCGACGGGGCTCACAAGGTGTCAATCTCGCCGATAAAAGCGGCAAGATTGACATCCTTTGCTAGTCCCGTCGCACCTGAGTCACGTTCAAAATGAACGGACTTGTCCGTGTGTGGGCAAGTCCGTTCATTCTGAAAGTCCGCCGGAACTCCGGCGAAAGTCCGTCGGAAAGACGGGCGGAGTTAGCCCGCCGGAAAGTCCGGTCGTGTGTGGGCAAGTCCGTCCGTTTTAAAGTCCGGCGCACCTGGCGGACAAAGTCCGTCGGAAAGTGTGCCGGACCAAGTAGGATAGAAAGTCCGACCGTGTGTACGCGGCATTACACATATATTTGCAAATGTGTGCAAACAAAACCCTTTGTTTTTAATGTGAATTGTTAGACAAGGTCAATTTAGTTGTTTTGCAGGCTGGCTGGTAAGTGTGCTGTGAAATCTTTTGTTTGCTGGTGCCGTCTGCTATAGGGTTTTTACTGTATATATAAGTTCAGACTAGGAAAGGTGGGTTAGTGTGTTTTTTATTAAAGCAGAACAAAACCATTCTATTATTTATAGCCAAAGAAGCTGCCATCTTAAGCTGGCCATAGATGACTCTTTTTTTTTTTTAGATCAGCCAGTGGGTGTTCCTGCTTAGCCATCTCTTCAAGAAAGGTTGAGAATTATTCAAAATAAAGGCAAGAACGGGAGATCTCCCTTCAAAGCTATATTATTTTTGTGGATCCTGGGAAAGGGAAACACTCTCATATTTTACAAGAGATCGCAGCGACATTTTGAGAATACTGTTTGAGTCTCTAAAACCTGTCAAATCCATTACCCATGAGTCAATTGCAAGACAATCAGCAAGAAATACATGACTACTTTACAGCCTCTGGCCTCCCTACTATCTCCACTGATGCGGTCAAATCCTTTACTGCCCTGTTAACGACCAGCAAACTCCTGACGGTGGTTAAATCCCTCAAACTAGCGTTTAATATAAGGCATTCATTCCTTTCCTAGCCCCCCGATTTCTGGCATCATTCAAATTGATCTTGGATGGCCAAGGTCTCCCAGCAGACACGTTATGGGCCCATAGTTCTGTAACCTTGAAGGGGGGCAAGGACCCGGCCCAATGTATGAACTATCACAGGATCTCACTCCTAATTGTAGATCTAAAGATCTTCATCAAGATCTTATCGCTCACACTCCTGCCTCATCCACCCTGATCAAGTGTGTTTGATGCCCACCTAACAGACTAAAGATAACATCATAAGGGTGCTTGATGTAATCCATTTAGCTCATCTTCGAAAGATTTCATTATGCCTGCTTTCCTGAAACACGGAGAACACCTTTGACAGGGTGGATTGATACTTTCTGAAGGAGACACTGAGACATATTGTAGGAGCAAACTTTTTTAAATGGATAGATGCCATTTATTCTATTCCTACAATGGAGAAAAGGGACGATCGGATTTTCCGACAACTTTGTGTGACCGTGTGTATGCAAGACAAGTTTGAGTCAACGTCCGTCGGAAAAAATCCATGGATTTTGTTGTCAGAATGTCCGATCAATGTCCGACCGTGTGTACAGGGCATTAGAGTTACAATACAATTTGGTACAAGAGGAATCAGAGGGCCCTTCTCATTACAGCTTACAATCTAAATATTAGGTGATTTCAGCAGGTGCAGCAGAACAAAACATTGCGGCCTTCGCAGATAATTGTTATTTTTTGTCACAATCCGGAAGTTACTGTTCCCAATTTATTTTTGTGAATTTTGCAGATACGGTGTTATATCCAATTTGAAGATAAACTAACAAAAGGTCCAAGATGCTCAACATTACCTTCCCTCCTAGGGGAGCCCATACTCTTTGCTCTTCCTTTCCCTTTCCATGGGCAACTTTTTACCTCAACTATTTAGGGGTGAAAGTCACCTATAATCTCGATAAGGACTTTATGGTGAACTTCCCACCCATTTTGTGAGTAATTACAGGCGATTTAGGGAAATGGCACAATAATTCCTACACATGGATGGGTAGAAATGCCATCCTTAAGATAATTTTCATGCCCAGACTTTTGTCTTGTCTTGTCTTGCACTGACATACCATTGCAATGTGTATAGAACTGTGGATAGAACCTAATCTCTTGGCTGCTCTCAAGAGTAACCCTCCTAATAGGGGAAACTCTTGAGGTACTGCAACAATGGCAGCAATCTTCCAGCTGAGGTCTTGAAGTTACCCAAATGTTCCCTGTGATCGGTAACCTCTCTTTCATCCCAGGCCTTTTAGACAAGAAGTTCAGACAACTTATCCAAAAGGGGTACATTCCAGTTTCAAGATTTCATGTCTAGCCAGGGGTCGAAATCCCCCTCAGACTTAAGCATGATGTTTGATCCTCCCATGGATGCATGAAGGATCCAGCAGCTTACTCACTACCTCCCCAGTCTGCTCCGTCAAGGGAGTTCCTCCAGCCCCAATACTCCTTTTGAGGATCTTTGGATCTGGGCTCTCCTCCGATGCAATCTCAGACGCTTATAGTAAGATATTACTTCGGCCATCTGACTGCTTTGTGCCCCCAATCCTGCTCATGTGGGAAAGAGATCTGGGAATTATGGTTACAACTAAACAGAGGGAACATATCCTGTATTTTGCCCATTATTCCTTTATTGCAAGTAAATACCAGGAATTGGGGTTCAAGCACTCATTCATGGTCTCTAAATTACTAAAGAAACTCTACCCTGAGATGGGGAGTACCTGTTGGAGATGCAAAGAAGAAGAGGGCACCATCCTCCACATCTGCTGGACCTGGAAGGTTTCTGGTGCCAAATTAGAGAGATCAAGAAACAGCTCACTGATTTTGACCTAGGGACAGACCCAACTTTCCCTAAAGGCAACTTCCTACATCAACTATTTAGGGGTGAATATCACCTCTACTCTCGATAAGAATTTTATGTTGAACTTCACACCCATTTTACAAGTAATTACAGAAGATTTAGGGAAATGGCACAATATTTCCTACAGATAGATGGGTAGAAATGCCATCCTTAAGATGAATATCATGCCCAGACTTTGCCATGTTGAGTGTAAATAGGGGATAGTGTTCTCAGAGATATTTTCAAGCAGTCCACCTCTCTCAGGCCTGGTGCAAGGATCTGGGGGACAAGCAATGGCTCAAACTCTAACAATCTTGCACTGACATACCATTGCAATGTAGATAGAACAGTGGATAGAACGTAATCTATTGGCTGCTTTCAAGAGTAACTCTCCTATTGGGGAAACACTTGGGGTACTGCAACAACGGCAGCAATCTTCCAGCTCAGTTCTTGAAGTTACCCAAATGTTCCCCGTGATCAGTAACCCCTCTTTCATCCCAGGCCTCTTGGACAAGAAGTTCAGACAACTTATCCAAAGGGGTGCATTCCAGTTTCAAGATTTCATGTCTAGTCAGGGGTCAAAATCCATCTCAGACTGAAAGTGTTACTAAACCCAGATCCTGCATTCACTATATCTGGTCTCACACATTACACAGAACATGGAAATGCAATCGTTTTAGTAAATATAAACTAATAAATACTATATCTCACAAAAGTGAGTAGACCTCCTCACATTTTTAATAATATTTTATTATTAAAACTTTTCATGTGACAACACTGAAGGAATGACACTTTGCTACAATGTAAAGTAGTGAGTGTACTGCTGGCAACAAAAGTGAGTACACCCCTAAGTGAAATAGTCCAAATTGGGCCCAAAGTGTCAATATTTTGTGTGGCCACCATTATTTTCCAGCACTGTCTTAACCCTCTTGGGCATGGCGTTCTCCAGAGCTTCTCAGGTTGCCGCTGGAGTCCTATTCCACTCATCCATGATGGCATCACAGAGATGGTGGATGTTAGAGACCTTGCGCTCCTCCACCTTCCATTTGAGGACGCCCCACAGATGCTCAATAGGTTTTAGGTCTGGAGACATGCTTAGGCAGTCCATCAACTTTACCCTCAGCTTCTTTAGTAAGGCAGTGGTGATCTTGGAGGTGTGTCTCCAAAGGTGGGGATCATGCTCTGCTTCAGTATGTCACAGTACATGTTGGCATTTATGGTTGGCATAGTGCCGGCAGCACTCATGCAGCCCCAGACCATGACACTCCTACCACCATGCTTGAATGTAGACAAGACACACTTGACTTTGTACTCCTCACCTGGTTGCCGCCACACACGCTTGACACCATCTGAACCAAATAAGTTTATCCTGGTCTCATCAGACCACAGGACATGGTTCCAGTTATCCATGCCCTTCGTCTGCTTGTTTTCAGCAAACTGTTTGTGGGCTTTCTTGTGCATCATCTTTAGAAGAGGCTTCCTTCTGGGGCGACAGCCATGCAGACCTATTTGATGCAGTGTGCGGCTTACGGTCTGAGCACTGACAGGCTGACCATCCACCCCTTCAACCTCTGCAGCAATGCTGGCAGCACTCATACGTTTATTTCCCCAAGACAACCTCTGGATATGACGCTGAGCATGTGCACTCAACCTCCTTGGTCGACCATGGCGAGGCCTGTTCTGAGTGGAACCTGTCCTGTTAAACTGCTGTATGGTCTTGGTCACCATGCTGCAGCTCAGTTTCAGGGTCTTGGCAATCTTCTTATAGCCTAGGCCATCTTTATGTAGAGCAACAATTATTTTTCAGATCCTCAGAGAGTTCGCTGCCATGAGGTGCCATGTTGAACTTCCAGTGACCAGTATGAGAGAGTGAGAGCGATAACACCACATTTAACAAACCTGCTCCCCTTTCACAGCTGAGACCTTGTAAGACTAACAAGTCACAGGACACCAGTAGGGAAAATGGCTATTTGGGCACAATTTGGACATTTTCACTTAGGGATGTACTCACTTTTGTTGCCAGTGATTTAGACATTAATGGCTGTGTGTTGAGTTATTTTGAGGGGACAGCAAATTTACACTTTTATACAAGCTGTACACTCACTACTTTACATTGTAGCAAAGTGTCATTTCTTCAGTGTTGTCACATGAAAAGTTATAATAAACAATTTACAAAAATGTGAGGGGTGTACTCACTTTTGTGAGTTACTGTACCTTTTTTCATTAGCTGTATATAGCAGTTAGAGCAATCTTGTGACTTGTATCAGTGTGTTCTGGTAGTTTGTAGGAGGAGTTTTCATTTCTCCCACGATTGTCCTATCAGGCTTCAAGACCCCTGATCCTCTGTCTGGACATGTCTGGACAGTGCTGATTGGCCCTGTGCTGATCACATGCAGCCTCCCAAGAAAAAAAATAAAATCTTTAGCACACCAAAATGAGCAGCCTAATGCCGCGTACACACGAGCGGACTTTACGTCAGACTTTGCCCGGCGGACTTTTCGACGTACTTTACGACGGACTTTCTAAATGAACGGACTTGCCTACACACAATCCACCAAAGTCCGTCGAATTCGTACGTGATGACGTACACCGGACTAAAACAAGGAAGTTCATAGCCAGTAGCCAATAGCTGCCCTAGCGTGGCTTTTTGTCCGCCGAACTAGCATACAGACGAGCGGACTTTTCGACCGAACTCGATTTCGACAGATTGATTTAAAACATGTTTCAAATCTAAGTCCGTCCAACTTTTGAGAAAACAAAGTCCGCTAGAGCCCACACACATCGAATTGTCCGACGAAATCCCGTCCGCCAGGCAAAGTCTGCCGTAAAGTCCGCTCGTGTGTACGCGGCATAAATCTATTATAGACTCTGTAAATATTAGATATAAGAATACTGCATATACAGACTTATTTTACTGTTGTGGGTTTAGTAACACCTTAATCATTCACCTGAGGTGGCATCTTTATTGTTAACATAGTGTTCCATATTTCAATAAGCCCCCGTCCACAGACCACGTTATCCACCACCACACATTTGTGAGGAAAAGACTCTTGTCCTCTCAACACTGAAATAATCTGGTTTGTCAATGCAGGTGTTTGAAAGCTGACAGTGGGTTATGGGGGGGGGGGGGGGGGGGGTGACAGGGGGTAGGGTGTTAGCAAGGCGGGCATTGGGGTGCCAGGTGTGATGTGGATGAGGATCACAAGTGGTGGGGTGTTAGCAAGGTTGCAGTGGGGTGCCAGGTGTGATGAAAATGAGGATGACAGGGGTAGGTTATTAGCAAGGCTGCAGTGAGGTGCCAGGTGTGATGAACATGAGGATGACGGGGGGGGGGGAGTGTTAGCAAAGTTGCAGTGGGGTGCCAGGTGTGATGAACATGAGGATGACAGGGGGTGGGGTGTTAGCAAAGGTATCAGAGGGGTGCCAGGTGTGATGAACATGAGGATGACAGGGGTGGGTGTTAGCAAGGTATCAGAGGGGTGCCAGGTGTGATGAACATGAGGATGACAGGGGGTGGGGTGTTAGCAAGGTATCAGAGGGGTGCCAGGTGTGATGAACATGAGGATGACAGGGGTGGGGTGTTAGCAAGGTATCAGTGGGGTGCCAGGTGTGATGAACATGAGGATGACAGGGGGTGTGGTGTTAGCAAGGTATCAGTGGGGTGCCAGGTGTGATGAACATGAGGATAACGGGGGGTGTTAGCAAGGCATCAGTGGGGTGCCAGGGGTGTTGATGAACATGAGCATGACAGGGGTGGGGTATTAGCAAGGTATCAGTGGGGTGCCAGGTGTGATGAACATGAGGATGACAGGGGGTGGGGTGTTAGCAAGGTATCAGAGGGGTGCCAGGTGTGATGAACATGAGGATGACAGGGGGTGGGGTGTTAGCAAGGTATCAGTGGGGTGCCAGGTGTGATGAACATGAGGATGACAGGGGGTGTGGTGTTAGCAAGGTATCAGTGGGGTGCCAGGTGTGATGAACATGAGGATGACAGGGGGTGTGTTGTTAGCAAGGTGTCAGTGGGGTGCCAGGTGTGATGAACATGAGGATAACGGGGGGGTGTTAGCAAGGCATCAGTGGGGTGCCAGGGGTGTGATGAACATGAGCATGACAGGGGGTGGGGTATTAGCAAGGTATCAGTGGGGTGCCAGGTGTGATGGACAAGAGGATGAGGATGACAGGGGGTGAGGTGTTAGCAAGGTTGCAGTGGGGTGCCAGGTGTGATGAGGATGACAGGGGGTAGGTTGTTAACAAGGTTGCAGTGGAGTGCCAGGTGTGATGAGGATGACAGGGGGTAGGTTGTTAACAAGGTTGCAGTGGGGTGCCAGGTGTGATAAGGATGTGGATGCCAGGGGGTGGGGTGTTACGGTATCAGTGGGGTGCCAGGTGTAATGAACATGAGAATGAGGATGACAGTGGGTGGGGTGTTAGCAAGGTTGCAGTGGGGTGCCAGGTGTGATGAGGATGAGGATAAAAGGGGTGGGATGTTAGCAAGGTATCAGTGGGGTGCCAGGTGAGATGAACATGAGGATGACAATGACGGAGGGTGATAGCAAGGTTGTAGTGGGGTGCCAGATGTGATGAAGATGAGGATGAGGATGACAGGGGATGTGGTGTTAGCAAGGTTGCAGTGGGGTACCAGGTGGGATGAGGATGACAGGGGAGAGAGAGAGAAAGAGGAAAGGCACAGAAAGACAGAAAGAAGGATCACAAATATGAAAAAAACAAAACATAACACATTTTTGGCACAATCTGTATTATTTATGAATTTAGAAATTGGGAAACAAATGTATTTTTAAAAGTTTAAAAACATCTCAATATGCATGTCTGCAGGCTGTAACTGATGCCGTTGAGAGGTCAAGAAAGAATACTGCAAAAACATGTACAGTGGTGTTATCTCGTTTTTTTTTTTTTAATGCACAATAAAAACATTGTGTAGAATAATACTTGGCTGTGTGTTTTACTTCAAATGACAGTTTGGGAGTAGACAGATACATTTAAAAAAAATACAATGTAAAATTGACAAGGGACACCAACATAGTTGTATCTTTGATCTTAAAAACTACGGCATAATGGTGTTGCGGTAACTTGCCCCCCCCCCCCCCCCAAAAAAAAGCATAATATTATTATTCTTGATATCACTAGAAAATAAAAGCCTTTGAAATTTCGTTTGCCATAACTCCATCAGTATCACCAGCAAAGCAGCTTCATTATTATCCCATTAAAGAAGAAGAGAATTGTGCGCTGCATTTCGAGATTTCATAATTTGCCACGTCACGAATGTTAATTCTCCATTATGAACGCTAGTTTACAAGACCGACCACTTCTGGGGCGTCCTCGCTTCCGAGCATGCGTGTTTCTACTTTGGACTTTTGTCCGACGGACTTGTGTACACACGCTCAGAAAATCTGACAACAGACATTTGTCCGTGGAAAATTTTAAAACCTGCTAGGCAACATTTGTCCGTGGAAAATCCGACAACAATTGTCAGATGGAGCGTACACACGGTCGGATTTTCCGCCAACAGCCGGTAATCACACATTTCCCGTTGGAAAATCCAATCGTGTGTATGAGGCTTTAGTTTTTATGTGTTCTCTTGGCAGCTACCAAACTTGGGAAGCCTCTCAGGTATGGTTTGTGTTTATATGAAAATGTTCAGACAGAATGTGCAACTCTCAATTTGAGGCTCGGTTCACACAGGGGCAACACGACTTCAACGCGACTTTGCACGGCGACTTCACCGCGGCTTCAACGCGACTTCAGCGCGACTTTAGCAAATTACAACGCGACTTCAAGTCGCCTCCAGGACAGGCGACTTCGGCTGTGGCCAATCACAGGACAATCAGCTCTCTGGGAGGGAGGGGTTTTTCCTGCAAAGTCGCTTGACTTTGAGAGAGAGATCTGACTTGGAGGCGACTTCCATTGATTTCTATGGTACAGGTCGCCTACCAAGTCGGATCCAAGTAGTACAGGGAGTACGCTCTGAAGTCGGAGCGACTTCAGTAGTGTCTATTAAGACGCTCCCATTCACTTAATGTGAATCTCTTTCTGGGGCGACTTGGGGCGACTTGAGGGCGTACAAGTCGGATCCCAAGTCGCCCCAGTGTGAACCGACCCTAAGTCTTTATGCTTTGACTGACCGTAGAAACTTTACATCTTTTTGACTGGTGGTCTGTATTATTACCTGCAAAAAATTGTGCATTTATTTTTATTTAAAAAGGGAACTTATCCTTTAAACAATCTCTCTAACCGATATCCTTTCACAGTAGCCCGATCACCTAAAGCTGGCCATAGATGGATTGAAATTCGGTCAGTTCAGCAGGGACCATCTGAATTTTGATCCATGTATGGCCACTGTGGTTGAAGAGAAGTTAATCTATCGATCGACTTCTATGTACCCGCCCTATTGGAAAAAATCTGCTCGATATAGCCTGCAGCGCTGATCAGTGTATTCTGCAAGAAGGGAAGTCTCCCCACTATCAGAATATAAAGACTCAGCGGGAGGATTCCCCAATCCACTTATGTAGACGGGGGAATCACTTTTTTTTTTTTTTTTTTGGCAAAACAATACTCACTCATATATGGACAACCTATATGAACAGCACAGCTGCCAGCACTAAAATCTGAGTAAACAAACAACATATGAGTAGTGTAGCTTTCTGTAGTAACTAATAGGGATGGGCGAATGGTTCGGCCTGAGCATAAGTTCGGGCCGAACTTTGGTTGTTCAGATGTTCTAGCGAACACCGAAAAATATGCAATATTCGGGGGAAATTCGAAAGCTGCCGGAACACTGTTAAAGACTATGGGACATTAACATGAAAAATCAAAAGTGTTCATTTTAAAGGCTTATATGCAAGTTATTGTCATAAAAAGTGTTTGGGGACCCGGGTCCTGTCCCAGGAGACATGGATCAATGAAAATTTTTTTTTTTTAAACAAAAGCCGTTTTTCACAAAAAAAGTGTCAAAATTTAAAAAAAACCACAAGACACATCTTGGGACAAGTCCTTTATTAACCACTTGACGACCGCCTCACGCCGATGTACGTCGGCAAAGTGGCACGGACAGGCAAAATCACGTACAGTGTACGTGATTTGCCTTCCGCGGGTGGGGGGTCCGATCGGACCCCCCCCCGGTGCCCGAGGCGGTCGTCCTTTGTGCCCCGGCGATCGGTGGTGAGGGGGAGACCATCCGTTCGTGGCCCCCCCCTCGCGATCGCCGCCGGCCAATCGAATCATTCCTTTGCTGCTGTATGCTAAACAGCAGCAAAGGAAATGATGTCATCTCTCCTCGGCTCGGTAATTTCCGTTCCGGCCCGAGGAGAGAAGACATCAATGTGAGTGCACCAACACACACACACACAGTAGAACATGCCAGGCACACAAAACACCCCGATCCCCCCCCTGATCACCCGGCGGTGATATGCGTCGCCCCAGGCAGCGTCAGATTAGCGCCAGTACCGCTAACACCCACGCACGCAGCATACACCTCCCTTAGTGGTATAGTATCTGAACGCATCAATATCTGATCCGATCAGATCTATACTGGCGTCCCCAGCAGTTTAGGGTTCCCAAAAACGCAGTGTTAGCGGGATCAGCCCAGATACCTGCTAGCACCTGCGTTTTGCCCCTCCGCCCGGCCCAGCCCAGCCCACCCAAGTGCAGTATCGATCGATCACTGTCACTTACAAAAGACTAAACGCATAACTGCAGCGTTCGCAGAGTCAGGCCTGATCCCTGCGATCGCTAACAGTTTTTTTGGTAGTATTTTGGTGAACTGGCAAGCACCAGCCCCAGGCAGCGTCAGATTAGCGCCAGTACCGCTAACACCCACGCACGCAGCATACGCCTCCCTTAGTGGTATAGTATCTGAACGGATCAATATCTGATCCGATCAGATCTATACTAGTGTCCCCAGCAGTTTAGGGTTCCCAAAAACGCAGTGTTAGCGGAATCAGCCCAGATACCTGCTAGCACCTGCGTTTTGCCCCTCCGCCCGGCCCAGCCCACCCAAGTGCAGTATCGATCGATCACTGACACTTACAAAACACTAAATGCATAACTGCAGCGTTCGCAGAGTCAGGCCTGATCCCTGCGATCGCTAACAGTTTTTTTGGTAGTATTTTGGTGAACTGGCAAGCACCAGCCCCAGGCAGCGTCAGGTTAGTGCCAGTACCGCTAACACCCACGCACGCACTGTACACCACCCTTAGTGGTATAGTATCTGAACGGATCAATATCTGATCCGATCAGATCTATACTAGCATCCCCAGCAGTTTAGGGTTCTCACAAACGCAGTGTTAGTGGGATCAGCCCAGATACCTGCTAGCACCTGCGTTTTGCCCCTCCGCCCGGCCCAGCCCAGCCCACCCAAGTGCAGTATCGATCGATCACTGTCACTTACAAAAGACTAAAACGCATAACTGCAGCGTTCGCAGAGTCAGGCCTGATCCCTGCGATCGCTAACAGATTTTTTGGTAGCGTTTTGGTGAACTGGCAAGCGCCAGCGGCCTAGTACACCCCGGTCGTAGTCAAACCAGCACTGCAGTAACACTTGGTGACGTGGTGAGTCCCATAAGTGCAGTTCAAGCTGGTGAGGTGGCAAGCACAAGTAATGTCCCGCTGCCACCAAAAAGACAAACACAGGCCCGTCGTGCCCATAGTGCCCTTCCTACTGCATTCGCCAATCCTAATTGGGAACCCACCGCTTCTGCAGCGCCCGTACTTCCCCCATTCACATCCCCAACCAAATGCAGTCGGCTGCATGAGAGGCATTTTCTTTATGTCCTCCCGAGTACCCCTACCCAGCGAACGCCCCCAAAAAAGATATTGTGTCTGCAGCAAGCGCGAATATAGGCGTGACACCCGCTATTATTGTCCCTCCTGTCCTGACAATCCTGGTCTTTGCATTGGTGAATGTTTTGAACGCTACCATACACTAGTTGAGTATTAGCGTAGGGTACAGCATTGCACAGACTAGGCACACTTTCAGAGGGTCTCCCAAGATGCCATCGCATTTTGAGAGACCCGAACCTGGAACCGGTTACAGTTATAAAAGTTAGTTACAAAAAAAGTGTAAAAAAAAAAAAAATATATATATATATATATATATATAAAATAAAAAAAAATAGTTGTCGTTTTATTGTTCTCTCTCTCTCTATTCTCTCTATTGTTCTGCTCTTTTTTACTGTATTCTATTCTGCAATGTTTTATTGTTATTATGCTTTATCATGTTTGCTTTTCAGGTATGCAATTTTTTATACTTTACCGTTTACTGTGCTTTATTGTTAACCATTTTTTTGTCTTCAGGTACGCCATTCACAACTTTGAGTGGTTATACCAGAATGATGCCTGCAGGTTTAGGTATCATCTTGGTATCATTCTTTTCAGCCAGCGGTCGGCTTTCATGTAAAAGCAATCCTAGTGGCTAATTAGCCTCTAGACTGCTTTTACAAGCCGTGGGAGGGAATGCCCCCCCCCCCCCACCGTCTTCGGTGTTTTTCTCTGGCTCTCCTGTCTCAACAGGGAACCTGAGAATGCAGCCGGTGATTCAGCCAGCTGACCATAGAGCTGATCAGAGACCAGAGTGGCTCCAAACATCTCTATGGCCTAAGAAACCGGAAGCTACGAGCATTTTATGACTTAGATTTCGCTGGATGTAAATAGCGCCATTGGGAAATTGGGGAAGCATTTTATCACACCGATCTTGGTGTGGTCAGATGCTTTGAGGGCAGAGGAGAGATCTAGGGTCTAATAGACCCCAATTTTTTCAAAAAAGAGTACCTGTCACTACCTATTGCTATCATAGGGGATATTTACATTCCCCGAGATAACAATAAAAATTATTAAAAAAAAATAAAAATGAAAGGAACAGTTTCTTGGTGATTGGTTTTCGGGGTCCCGTACACGGCTAGGCTCCCAAAAAGCCCCACACATGTGGTATCCCCGTACTCAGGAGAAGTAGCTAAATGTATTTTGGGGTGCAATTCCACATATGCCCATGGCCTGTGTGAGCAATATATCATTTAGTGACAACTTTGTGCAAAAAAAAAAAAAAAAAATGTGTCACTTTCCCGCAACTTGTGTCAAAATATAAAATATTCCATGGACTCAATATGCCTCTCTGGAAATAGCTTGGGGTGTCTACTTTCCAAAATGGGGTCATTTGGGGGGGTTTTGTGCCACCTGGGCATTCCATGGCCTCCGAAACTGTGATAGGCAGTAAAGAGTGAAATCATAAATTTACGCCCTTAGAAATCCTGAAGGCGGTGATTGGATTTCGGGGCCCCGTACGCGGCTAGGCTCCCAAAAAGTCCCACACATGTGGTATCCCCATATTCAGGAGAAGCAGCAGAATGTATTTTGGGGTGCAATTCCACATAGGCCCATGGCCTGTGTGAGCAATATATCATTTAGTGACAACTTTTTGTAAATATTTTTTTTTTTTTTTGTCATTATTCAATCACTTGGGACAAAAAAAATAAATATTCAATGGGTTCAACATGCCTCTCAGCAATTTCCTTGGGGTGTCTACTTTCCACAATGGGGTCATTTGGGGGGGTTTTGTACTGCCCTGCCATTTTAGCACCTCAAGAAATGACATAGGCAGTCATAAACTAAAAGCTGTGTAAATTACAGAAAATGTACCCTAGTTTGTAGACGCTATAACTTTTGCGCAAACCAATAAATATACGCTTATTGACATTTTTTTTACCAAAAACATGTGGCCGAATACATTTTGGCCTAAATGTATGACTAAAATTGAGTTTATTGGATTTTTTTTATAACAAAAAGTAGAAAATATCATTTTTTTTCAAAATTTTCGGTCTTTTTCCATTTATAGCGCAAAAAATAAAAACCGCAGAGGTGATCAAATACCATCAAAAGAAAGCTCTATTTGTGGGAAGAAAAGGACGCAAATTTCGTTTGGGTACAGCATTGCATGACTGCGCAATTAGCAGTTAAAGCGACGCAGTGCCAAATTGGAAAAAGACCTCTGGTCCTTAGGCAGCATAATGGTCCGGGGCTCAAGTGGTTAAAAAATAAAAAAATAAAAATGTCCCATGAAGTCCATTCATCTTCTCTCGCTCCGCCGACGGACCGAAAACAAAACAAAACCCGCAGGCCGCCACCAATCCGCCTCAATGGGAGGCACCCGCCGTATGACGCATCCTCGCAGGTGACAGTTCTTTTATAACTGACATACCCGGGTGACCCCGCCCCCCTCTGATGCACGGGGACTTCCCAATGGCTTCCCCGTGGCCTGGTATGGTATTTGGGAGGACCCCCACGCATTTTTTTTTTTAATTTTGGTTCGGGGTTTCCCCTTAATATTAATACTTAATATTCATACTAGACCCAAAGGGCCTGGTAATGGACTGGGGGGATCCCATGCCGTTTTTTTCAATGACTTTTATCTGTATTGCCGGGACCCGACAATTCACTATAGCCGCTATTACTTTTGAATGACTTTTTTTCCTTTAGAAATGTCATTTTGTGCAGGGACTGTTCTAAACATGGGAAAAATGCGCCACTTTATAGGCATACTGTAGACACCCTCCAGGTACAAAATTTAAAGGAATATTTTACTTTTATTGTTTCACTTTAGGCATCATTAAAATCACTGCTCCCGAAAAAACTGACGTTTTTAAAACTTTTTTTTTGCTTTGATACATGTGCCCTGGGGCAGGACCCGGGTCCCCAAACACTTTTTATGACAATAACTTGCATATTAACCCTTAAAATTAGCACTTTTGATTTTTCACGTTCGTGTCCCTTATGCCCCGTACACACGGTCGGATTTTCCGATGGAAAATGTCAGATCGGAGCTTGTTGTCGGAAATTCCGACCGTGTGTGGGCTCCATCACACATTTTCCATCGGATTTTCCGACACACAAAGTTTGAGAGCAGGATATAAAATTCTCGTACAACAAAATCCGTTGTCGGAAATTCCGATCGTGTGTACACAAATCCAATACACAAAGTGCCACGCATGCTCAGAATAAATAAAGAGATGAAAGCTATTGGCCACTGCTCCGTTTATAGTCCTGACGTACGTGTTTTACGTCACCGCGTTTAGAATGATCGGATTTTCCGACAACTTTGTGTGACCGTGTGTATGCAAGACAAGTTTGAGCCAACATCCGTCGGAAAAAATCCTAGGATTTTGTTGTCGGAATGTCCGAACAAAGTCCGACCGTGTGTACGGGGCAATAGACTTTAATGGTGTTCGCGTGTTCGAACAAATTTTTTGCCTGTTCGCATGTTCTGCTGCGAACTGAACCGGGGGGGTGTACGGCCCATCCCTAGTAACTAATCCCCCACCATATGTGCTCTACACATCAAACCCCCATACACCTTTAAAACAGTAATGTGCAAACTCAATAATAAAAAGAAAAAGTCAGTGAATCTGTTTAGTGAGAAATACACACATATACCTGTACATACAGTGCCTTGCAAAAGTATTTTGTTGCCTCACAACCTGGAATTCACATGGATTGTTTGAGCATTTTCATCATTTAATGTACAGAACATGCCCACAACTTTGAACATTTTTTTTTTCATTGTGAAGCAAACAACAAATAGGACAAAATAACAGAAAAAGTCAATGTGCATAACTTATCACCCCCCTAAAGTCAATACTTTGTAGAGCCACCTTTTGTGGCTATCACAACTCCAAGTCGCTTTGGATAAGTCTCTATGAGCTTGCCACATCTTTCCACTGGGATTTTTGCCCATTCCTCCTTGCAAAATTGCTCCACCTCCTTCAAGTTGGATGGTTTGTGCTTGTGAACAGCAATCTTTAAGTCTGACCACAGATTTTCTATTGGATTGAGGTCTGGGCTTTCACTAGACCATTCCAACACATTTACATGTTTCCCCTTAAACCACTCAAGTGTTGCTTTAGCAGTGTGTTTGGGGTCATTGTCCTGCTGGAAGGTGAACCTCTGTCCTAGCCTCAAATCACACACAGAGTGGTACAGGTTTTGCTCAAGAATATCCCTGTATTTAGCACCATCCATCTTTCCCTCAACTCTGACCAGTTTCCCAGTCCCGACTGCTGAAAAACATCCCCACAGCATGATGCTGCCACCACCATGTTTCACGGTGTGAATTGGTGTTCTTTGGGTGATGTGTTGGGTTTGCGCCAGACATAGTGTTTTCTTTGATGGCCAAAAAGTTCAATTTTAGTCTCATCAGACCAGAGCACCTTCCTCCATACATTTTGGGAGTCTCCCACATGCCTTTTCGCAAACTCAAAATGTTGTTTAAAGCCCAACTCTTTGTACGGCTTATTGTCGTCCTGTGTACAGATACTCCAGTCACTGCTGTGGAACTCTGCAGCTCCTCCAGGGTTACCTTAGGTCTCTGTGCTGCCTCTCTGATTAATGCCCTCCTTGCCCGGTCTGTAAGTTTTGGTGTGCGGCCGTCTCTTGACAGGTTTGCTGTTGTGTCATGTTCTTTCCATTTGGTTATGATAGATTTGATGGTGCTCCTAGGGATCATCAAAGATTTGGATATTTTTTTATAACCTAACCCTGACTTGTACTTCTCAACAACATTGTCCTTTACTTGTTTGGAGAGTTCCTTGGTCTTCATGGCAGTGTTTGGTTAGTGGTGCCTCTTGCTTAGGCGTTGCAGCCTCTGGGGCTTTTCAAAAAGATGTGTATATCTAATGACAGATTATGTGACACTTAGATTGCACACAGGTGGACATCATTTCACTAATTATGTGACTGCTGAAGGTAATTGGTTGCACCAGAGCTTTTTATGGGCTTAATAACAAAGGGGGTGTATACATACGCACATGCCAATGATCAGTTTTTTATTTCTATAAAATAGTTTTATGTATAAATTTTTCAAATTTTATTTCACCGACTTAGACTATTGTGCTCTGATCTATCACATATAATTCAGATTAAAAAAGTTAAAGGCTGTAATGTAACAAAATAGGTAAAAAGCCAAGGGGGGTGAATACTTTTGTAAGGCATTGTATATGTAATATACACTCACTAGCCACTTTATTAGTTACACCTGTTCAATTGCTTAGTAACACAAATTGCTAATTAGTCAATCATATTGAAGCAACTGAATGCATTTAGGCATCTAGATGTGGTGAAGACAACTTGCTGAAGTTCAAACTGAGCATCAGAATGGGGAAGAAAGGGGATTTAAGTGACTTTGAACGTAGCATGGTTGCTGGTGTCAGACGGGCTGGTCTGAGTATTTAAAAAACTACTGATCTACTGGGATTTTCACGCACCACCCTCTCTAGGGTTTACAGAGAATGGCCTGAAAAAGAGAAAATATCCACAGTTGTGTGGACGAAAATGCCTTCTTGATGTCAGAGCGGGATGGCAGACTGGCTCGAGATGATAGAAAGGCAACAGTAACTCAACCACTGGTTACAACCAAGGTATGCAGAATACCATCTCTGAATGCACAACGCATCGAACCTTGACACAGATGGGCTGCAGCAGAACAGGAAGCTGAGGCTACAATTCACACAGGATCACCAAAATTGGACATTAGAAGACTGGAAAAACGTTGCCTGGTCTGATGAGTCTCGATTTCAGCTGCGACATTCAGATAGTAGGGGTCAGATTTTGCCGTAAACAACATAAAAACATGGATCCATCCTGCCTTGTATCAATGGTTCTGTCTGGTGGTGGTGGTGTAATGGTGTGGGGGATATTTTCTTGGCACACTTTGGGCCTCTTAGTACCAATTGAGCATTGTTTAAACACAACGGGCTACCTGAGTATTGTTGCTGACCATGTCCATCCCTTTATGACTACATTGTACCCATCTTCTGATGGCTCCTTCCAGCAGGATAATGCACCATGTCACAAAGATCAAATCTTCTCACCACTGGTTTCTTGAACATGACTGTAGCACGGCCCCCTTGAGGACTGCGTGGATTCACCTGTTCTTCTGCATCGCCATGACCCTGTGAACATTACAACCCTCCTGACACCCTGGGTTCAGACATCTTCCACAACACCTTTAACCACTTCAATACCAGGCACTTAGACACCTTCCCGCCCAGCCCAATTTTCAGCTTTCAGCGCTGTCACAATTTGAATGACAATTGCGCAGTCATGCTACACTATACCCAAACAAATTTTTTATCATTTTGTTCCCACAAACAGAGCTTTCTTTTGGTGGTATTTGATCACCTCTGGGGTTTTTATTTTTTGCGCAACAAATAAAAAAATACCGAAAATTTTGAAAAAAAACACGTTTTTCTTTGTTTCTGTTAAAAATTTTTGTAAATGAGTACGAGCACTGATATGGCTGCACTGACGGGCACTGATACGGCGGCACTGATGGGCACCGATGAGGTGGCACCAATGAGGTGGCACTGATGAGGTGGCACTGACGGGCACTGATGATGGGCACTGATAGGCGGCACTGATGCGCACTGATAGGTGGCACTAATGGGCACTGATAGGTGGCACTGGTAGGTGGCACTGATGGGCACTGATAGGTGGCACGATGGGCACTGATAGGCGGCACTGATGGGCACTCGTAGGTGGCATTGATGGGCACTCGTAGGTGGCGTTGATGGGTAGTTATGGGTGGCACTGATAGTTGGCACAGATAGGCACGGATGGGCACTGATAGGTGGGCACAGATGGGCACAGATGGGCACTGACAGGTGGCACCGATGGACAGTGATGGGTGGCACTGATGATACTAATTGATGGCAGTGATGCCCCTAAGTGTGGCATTGCTGGGCATCACTGCAACATAATTGTGCCAATCAGTGCCCATTTGTGGGCACTGATTGGCACAGATTTGGCACTGACTGGGCACATGTGGATGGCCATAGGGTACATACCTGGCCATCCACATGTTTCCCTTCCCTGGTGGTCCTAGTGGCGATCCCTGGTGGTCCAGTGTGGTGATCTGCGGGGGGGCTGCGCTGATAAACAATCAGCGCAGACCCCCCCTGCCAGGAGAGCCGCCGATCGGCTCTCCTCTACTTGCGTCTGTCAGACGCGAGTGAGGAAGAGCCGATCAACGGCTCTTCCTATTGACAGCGTGATCAGCCGTGATTGGACACGGCTGATCACGTGGTAAAGAGCCTCCGCCGGAGGCTCTTTACCAAGATCGGTGTAGCGGTGTGTCAGACTGACACACCGGTCCACCGATCGCCGCGATGCGCGCCCCCGGGGGCGCGCTGCGGCATGTTACCCTGAAGGATGTCATATGACGCCCAGTCAGGATAACTGAACCACCGCCCGGCCGTCAATCCGCTATAGGCCGGGCGGGAAGTGGTTAAATGACACGTCACACAAGCCAAATATGTTTATATTATGTACACGTTTGCTGGAGTAAGTAATGTGGTATTGATACACAGAAGAGGGGAATTGGTCAGCCGAGTACTGTTTAACAGACCAAACTCAGCAGAATCATTTCCCAAAAATAAAGCTTAGAACAGTTTAACAGCACAAAAGCACAATTTACACATATGTACAATGAATTACCACTTGAAGCACAACCTGAAAAGGCAGTCAAAGGTTAGTTATCTGGGACAGGCAGTTTCACACTAAAGGGGAACCCCAGGCCAGCCTATTCAACCTTTATATCCTAATGAGAGATCAGACGAAATGAGGGGTAGCATAGAGCCCTTTAAATGGTAATTAAAGCAGTGTCCAAGATGCTGGACTGATAGTCTTCACCGGGAGTTGCAGCTCATTAGATTGTATCCAATAAGGCACAATGGTGTGATAATAGCCAAAGGGCTCAAACGGGCTAGTGATCCTATGACTCCTTGAAATGGTTGTTAAGTTAAGGTGTCTTATGTACAGCAGGGACGTAGCTAAGGGGGGGGGGGGGGGGTTGGGGGGTTATGTTACGGTAGTAATGTTATGTGTGCTTCAACAACTACATAGCCGCACTCAGCAGGCACTGACTCACACACGCTGTTGCTGTGGGCTACCTAAACCTGCTGTTACACCGTCCGACCACCTAAACCTGCTGTTACACCGTCCGACCACCGGGAGGCGCCGGCCTGGGCTATTGGGCTGAGGGAGGCTCTGTGAGCAGGGAGGGGCGGGGCCAGGAGCTCCATTGACGCTCTGACCCTGCCCTGCCCAGCCCCATGTAGCCTGTATGTGTTTGGAGGCTCAGAGCAGAGAGGGAGCGCTGAGAGTGCCTCCCCTGTACATCTGAGAGCCCTGCCGTGGACCACTTAGAGCCCCGCCCCAGGCTGCTGAAAAGCCATGCCCCCTACAGTGGAAAGCCCCGCCCCTACCGCAGAGAGCGGGAGGTGAGCCCACTGGCCAGGTAGTTCTTTCTGCCAATAGTTACACACTGCCTGTAGTACAGTAGACTCACTGTTATGTTATCTCATTCCCTGCACAGTCTCTGGTCATTCCCTGTGGTCGCAGCTGCAGTCTGTAGTCATTCCCTGCAGTCGCAGTCTCTGGTCATTTCCTGTAGTCGCAGCCGCAGTCTCTGGTCAGTTCCTGTAGCTGCAGCCGCAGTCTCTGGTCATTCCCTGTAGTCGCAGCCGCAGTTTGGTCATTTCCTGTAGTCGCAGCTGCAGTCTCTGGTCATTTCTGTAGTCACAGCCGCAGTCTGGTCATTTCCTGTAGTCGCAGCTGCAGTCTGGTCATTTCCTGTAGTCGCAGCCGCAGTCTCTGGTCATTTCCTGTAGTCGCAGCTGCAGTCTCTGGTCATTTCCTGTAATCCATCTGCAGTCTCTGATTATCAGTGCATTTGGCTTGTGGCTCCAGCTACCGTGACATCAATGGGCAGGCTTAATGGCGGCACCGTGAAGCTAAGCATTGATGTCACGGCAATGTGTAGTCAACGATGCAGCTGCTATGTTCATTTAGAGGTAGGTGGTCAAGGGGTGGTTCTGTTTAATCATCCCCTTTGAGTCCTCGTTCACATTGACTGCAGCTTTGAAGTCGTGCAACTTCACCTGAAATTGCATGATTTCAAAGCTGCATGTGAGCGCGACTTCAGGTGCGACTGGGAAGACATCTGTGCGGCTTCATGCACAGATGTCTATGCAAGTCGCACCTGAAATCACCATAAGTAGTGCAGGAACTACTTTTTCAAATCAGTGTGACATTTGAACATGGCCATTGTCAGCAATAGGGTGTGACTTGTCATGCGATTTGACAGGTCAAATCGCACAAGTTGCTCCAATGTGTACAGGGGCTTAGGCCATTCTTATACCCAATCTGGTCATGCCCACTACTCTCTGTGGCATGTTCAACAGAATTTGTTTTTCAACTGTATCCCAGGAGGACTGGTATTTTGTCACACTGCTGTAATCTCTAGCAACCAATCAGTGAGCAGTAATGATGTACAGTAACCTCTGGCAACCAATCAGCAAACAGAAATGATGTGCAGTAACCTCTAGCACAGGGGTAGGCAACCTTTTGAGCACTGCTCATCTGCCCCACCACTGTAACTCACTGTACATCTGCTCCACCACGGTACCACCCTGCCGTTCTGTCCCACCACTGTGACCCCCTGCTCATCTGCCCCACCAATGTTCCCCCTTTCTCATGTGCCCTACCACTGTACCTCCATGCACATCTGCTCCACCACTGAACCATCTTCTCATCTGTGCTAACACTGAACTTGTACTCGGAGTCAATCTGTGGATAGTGTAGGAAAGGAACAAAAAGCAACAAAGAACATAGACCTGAGTTGTGCCCTGGTCAAGTGGTCAGTATGCCTAAAAGGGGGCATACCCAAGTATGAATTGAAATAAAATGAAAAAGAAAAAAGGGAATGGGTGGGTGGGACACGGGACCCTACGATCACAGGAAGGAGAAGAAGGAGGGCAGGCTTTATGCAGCCTGACTCCTCCTACAATTACAGGCTGACCTGCGGTCAGCCTTACACTTATCTGCTCATCTGCCCCACCACTGTAACCCCCTTTTTTCATCTGCCCTACGACTGTACCTCCTGCATATCTGTCCCACCTCTGTTCCCCCTGCTCATCTGCCCCACCACTGTAAACCTCTGCTCATGTGTTCCACAGATGTACCTCCTTTCTCTTCTGTATCCCTCTGCACATCTGCCCCACCTCTGTACCCTCCTGCTCCCCTGCCCCACCGCTGTAACCCCCTGCTCATCTGTCCCACCAATGTACCTCCTTTCTCCTCTGCCCCAACACTGAACCCACCCTGCTCATCTGCCTCATCACTGTACCCCCCTGCTTTTCTGTCCCACCACTGAACCCCCTTCTCATCCCTCCCACCACTGTACCTCCTGCACATCTGCCCCACCACTGTACCCCCTTGCTCTTCTGCCCCACCACTGTACCTCCCTGCACATCTGCTCCACCGCTGTATCCCCATGCTCTTCTGTCTCACTACTGAATCACCATCTCATCTGTCCTAACACTGAACCCATCTGCTTACCTGCCCCACCACTGTAACCCACTTTCTCATTTGCCCCACCAATGTACCTCCTGCACATCTGTCTCACTTCTGTACCCCCCTGCTCTTCTGCCCCACCACTGTAACCCTCTGCTCATCTGCCCTACCAATACACCTCCTTTCACATCTGACCCACTGCTCAACCCCCCTGCTTTTCTGCCTCAACATTGTACCTCCCTGCACATCTGCCTCGCCACTGTACCCTCCATCTCTGAACCCATTCTGCTCATCTGCTCCACCACTGTACCCTCTTCTCATCTATGATACGCGTGAGGTGCAGAGTGGTGAAAGGAAGCAGAGATGAGACACATCTACCTGTTCTGGCACACTCATCCTGCTGATCCACCTCTGGCATCCAGCCCACGTGCTTGTATGTGATGTATGTGATGTATGGGATGTATGTGATGTATGTGATATATGTGATGTTACATACAAGCATATGGAATGGATGCGCAATGATGAGCTCAGGTCAGTGGCATTTTCTGAAAGCAGTGGGCCTGTGTGCAGGATCATAAATTGGGGCCCCGCAGCTGAGAAAAAGTGGTTGGGTGTGATTTTCATTGCGCTGAATACTGGCTGTGGCTTAAAGGGACACAGAGTGTCGGGGTTCAGTAGTAAGTGACGTAAAGGTTCAGGAATAATTTCAACAAAGTCCCCCGAAGCTCAACAGTAATTCCACAAATTGTCACCTGATTGTGGTTTTCTCAATCACAGTGAACTCCCTTCTTTCTGAGATTGGTAGTGGCAACCGGATGGTGGACAGTGCTAGCAGGACTGTGATTGGCTTTAGCAGTGGCCAAGACAGTCCTCCTCCTCCTGGAAACAGGGACCGCCCCCACCCCCAGCAGAACTGCACCCAATCTCTTCCCCATCACAAGAGCTGATGATCGCAGCTACAGCAAAGTTACAGAACCAAACAATGTTTCCCACCTCTTACAATATGTGGGGGCACAGTGCCTCCCCCTCAGTGCAGGTGCGGCATGGGGAATTCTGAAATTGGAATGCATTAGTGTCTCACTGACACTTCCCTGCGCTGCTAACAAGCATCCAAAACCACACTGTGTTTTGGTACCACTAAAAATAAATGGAACACAAACACATGACCAGACCGGCTTACACCTTGCAGACAGCGATCCTGGAAGAGACGTTCTTCAGTGAAACGACCAGTGATGACCCAAGGCTGATGAATGCAGCCGACCGTAGTGTAGATCTGCTGGGTGGGTGGCCGACGAACAGCAGGCATGCTTAGGCCCTCTGGGCCGGGTTGGAATCACTCAATCACCGCGTGGTAGGCCGCAGCCTCTCTTCCCGCACACGGAGATGTGCACACAGCAAGGCCAGGAAGAAGAGAGTTCCTCCCAGGAGTCTCTTCAGGTGGTAGAACGGATCCCTGGTATGTGTAGTCCAGGTGTCATGTCACCCAAAGGAAATGCCGGTCTGAAAGACTACTAATCCCACAATCCTTTCTGGGATTGGCTCTCAGATGTGATGACAGTCACTGGCGCCCAGCACTAGAAGGATTTGTCTATAGGTAAAGAATGATGAGGAATTGTACCATACAACAACAGGACTTTAACATTTCTACAACAGTGTATGTGGCTTTCGTTTGGTAAAGTCCATTCACTCCAGAATAAAATGTTAAAAGCAAATTAAATCTTTTGAACCACAAATGAATGTTCTGAGAATTTTCGTATGACTTTTCCTAAGATTTTTGTTCGAAATTCTATCTACCTATGGCCAGCCTTAGACTTTCTCGGAGGCTTCTGAGGAAGTCCAACAGCCGTAATGAGAAAGGGGGAGACGGGTGGATGCATTCTGGGGATTTGCAGTGGAGTGGTGAGACAGACAGGACGGGTAGTGGACTAATCATGTATGGGTGACATCCAATCAGGAAATCTCCACTGTACGGAATCATAAGCATGGCTGACCTAGGTGATGAATATTAACCGCTTAGCGCCCAACCCACATACATTTACTGCGGCAGGGCGGCCGCTCTGTGCCAGTTTACAAACCTAGTATGTGATCTGACACTTCCGGGTCTGCGACCCGCTCCCGCTGTGATTGGACACTGCTTCTTTTCCGAACGATCGGTGAGTTCCGGTGAACTCATCACCTAGGTCAGCCATGCTTATGATTCTGTACATTGGAGACTTCCTGATTGGATGTCACCCATACACAATTAGTCTACTACCCATCCTGTCTGTTTAACCCGCTGATTGTTTGGAAAAGAAGCAGAACGGCCGTCTGTCAAAAAGGAAGGTAGTGATCCTGTGTTTCTGCAAAGCATGAACACAAATCTTTGCATTCCCATAGTACAAGCACCTCCCCCACAGTAAACAAGCACATTTTAGGCACACATTTAACCCTTTGATCACTCCTGATGTTAACCCCTTCCCCATACCTCCCAACATTTTGAGATGGGAATGAGGGACACCTACTAACAAAAGTATGTAGGCATAGGACATGCCGCCTGTCACACCCCTTTAAAGGAGAATTAACACAAAAAAGGTTAATTAAATCCACATGGACTTTTTTTAACCACTACTATTCCTTTATATTGGCTTTTAAAATGTACAAATGCAGCAATCTAGAAATTGGATGAAAGGTTTAGCACTGGGAAACAATTTTAGAAAGAAAAAAAGTGCATTTTATATACAACTATATGGATCAGACCAAAATGAGGGTCCATAAAGACATGGATGAGTGAGTTTGGGGGTAGAGGAACTTGACTAGCCTGCACAGAGTCCTGACCTCATCCCGATAGAACACCTTTGGGAGGAATTAGAGCGGAGCCAGGCCTTCTCGTCCAACATCAGTGCCTGACCTCACAAATGCGCTTCTCGAAGAATGGTCAAACATTCCCATAGACACACTCCTAAACCTTGTGGACAGGCTTTCCAGAAGAGTTGAAGCTGTTACAGTTGTGCTCAAAAGTTTACATACCCTGGCAGAATTTATGATTTCTTGGCCATTTTTCAGAGAATATGAATGATAACACAAAAACGTTTCTTTCACTCATGGTTAGTGTTTGGCTGAATCCATGTATTATCAATCAACTGTGTTTACTCTTTTTAAATCATAATAACAGAAACTACCCAAATGACCCTGATCAAAAGTTTACATACCCCAGTACTTAATACTGTGTATTGTCCCCTTTAACAACAATGACAGCTTGAAGTCTTTTGTGGTATTTGTGAATGAGGCTCTTTATCTTCTCAGATGGTAAAGCTGCCCATTCCTCTTGGCAAAAAGCCTCCAGTTCCTGTAAATTCTTGGGCTGTCTTGCATGAACTGCACATTTGAGATCTCCCCAGAGTGGCTCAATGATACTGAGGTCAGGAGACTGAGATGGCCAATCCAGAACCTTCACTTTATTCTGCTGTAACAAATGACAGGTTGACTTGGCCTTGTGTTTTGGACCATTGTCATGTTGGAATGTCCAAGTACATCCCAAGCGCAGCTTCCTGGCTGATGAATGCAAATGTTCCTCCAGTATTTTTTTATAACATACTGCATTCATGTTGCCATCAATTTTGACCAAATTTCCTGTGCCTTTGTAGCTCACACATCTCAAAACATCAGCGATCCACCTTCGTGTTTCACAGTAGGAATGGTGTACCTTTCATCATAGGCCTTGTTGACTCCTCTCAAAATGTAGAGTTTATGGTTGTGGCCAAAAAGCTCAATTTTGGTCTCATCACTCCAAATGACTTTGTGCCAGAAGGTGCAGCCCATCTTTCTTCAAGTGCCTCCTTATTGTGCATCTTGAAACAGCCACACCACATGTTTTCAGAGAGTCCTGTATTTCCCCTAAAGTGTTTTGTGGGGTTTTCTTTGCATCCCGAACAATTTTCCTGGCAGTTGTGGCTGAAATTTTAGTTGGTCTACCTGACCATGGTTTGGTTTCAACAGAACCCCTCATTTTCCACTTCTTGATTAGAGTTTTAACACTGCTAATTGGCATTCTCAATTCCTTTGGATATCTTTTTATATCCCTTTCCTGTTTCATAAAGTTCAACTACCTTTTCCCACAGATCCTTTGACAATTCTTTTGCTTTCTCCATGACTCAGAATCCAGAAACGTCAGTGCAGCACTGGATGAAAGATGAAAGGGTCTGTCAGGAGTCCAGAAACTCATTGACCTTTGATACAGACACACTAATTACAAGCAAACAGATCACAGGTGAGGATGGTTACCTTTAATAGCCATTCAAACCCCTTTGTGTCAACTTGTGTGCATGTTTTCAGGCCAAAATCACCAGGGTATGTAAACTTTTGATCAGGGTCATTTGGGTAGTTTCTGTTGTGATTATGATTTAAAAAAAAAGTAAACAAAGTTGATTGATAATAAATCAGCCAAACACTAACCATGAGTGAAAGAAATGTTTTTGTGTTATCATTCATATTTTCTGAAAAATGGCCAAGAAATCCTAAATTCTGCCAGGGTATGTAAACTTATGAGCACAACTGCATAGCTACAAAGGGTGGGCCAACTCAATATTGAACCTTACGGACTAAGACTGGGATGCCATTTAAGTTCATGTGCGTGTAAAGGCAGGCATCCTAATACTTTTGGTAATATAGTGTATGGTCCATTCACTCTTCCTCCAGTGAAAGCTGGTACAGTGGTACGGGCACAGAGCTGGAGGGAGAGAGTGCAGGAGCCTGACGCTGCACCCACCATCCAGTAATCAGGGGTACAATGCTTTGCAGGCTCCTGTAGGAAAAAAAATACATTCGCATTTGTTTCTGCAAAAACCTGCACATTTATTATTTTTTCCTTAACTGCTTGCCGCTCTCGTTCTGGGACGCTGTCATATGACGGCATCCCAGAACGGCTGCTTTCGCGCGCCCGTGCTGTGTTGCTAGGACACGGCGCGACCCCGATCTCTGTAAAGAGCCGCTTCCGTATGCTTCTCTTTAACCATGTGATCGGCTGTGTCCACTCACAGCCGGTCACATGTAAATAAGGAAGTGCCGGTAATCGGCTATTCTCGCCTCACACTGACAGAGTGTGTGGCGAGGAGAGCTGATCAGCGACATCTTCATTCAGGGGGACATCTAGGAATGTAACCAGGGCACTGATCATCAGTGCCCTGATTACAATAATGCAATATAGTGTCACAAATCAATGCCCACCATTGCCCACCAATGCAAGCTATCAGTGCCCACCAGTGGTGCCTATCAGTGCTGCCCATCAATGCCCATCACTCCTGTCAATCAATGCTCATCAGTAATGCCCATCAGTGCCACCCATCCATGCCGCCTATCAGTGCTCATCAGTGCCACATATGAGTGCCACCTATCAGTGCCCATAAGTGTGGCATATTAGTGCCTCCTCATCAGTGCCACCTAATCAGTGCCCATAAGTGCCACCTCATCAATGCTCATCAGTTCAGCCTATCAGTGCCCACCAGTGCCGCCTGTTAATGTCCATTAGTGCCACCTAACAGTGCCCATCAGTGCCGCCTATCAGTGCTCATCAGTACCACATATGAGTGCCACCTATCAGTGCCCATAATTGCGGCATATTAGTGCCTGCTCATCAGTGCCACCTAATCAGTGCCCATAAGTGCCGCCTCATCAGTGCCCATAAGTGCCACCTCATCAATGCCCATCAGTTCAGCCTATCAGTGCCTCATCAGCGCACATATGTGAAGGTGGAATATGACTTTGTTACAAAATTTACTCACAGAAAGAAAGTAAAAAACATTTTTTTTCCAAAATTTTCTGGTCTTTTCTTTTTGTAAAAAATAAAAAAAACTCAGCAGTGATTAAATACCATCAAAAGAAAGCTCTATTTGTGTGAAGAAAATGATAAAAAATGTGTTTGGGTACAGTGTAGCATGACCGCGCAATTTAAAAGTGCCACTGTGTCCCATGTCTTCCAAATGCTATGTGTTATACCGAATAGGCTGTAAAAAGCTAATAAAAGGCAGCAAAACAGCAAACACAGCAGCCTCATCTTCCCCAAGACATGGGGCACAGAAGGAATGTGAAGGTCAGGACGCTCCCTGTTCTGTGTGGAGTGATCCATTGCAGCACATAGGGGACAATGGCATGTCAAATGTGTCTTATTTCTATAATGGAAGGCTGACATATTTCTTATATCGGGGTATTCCTCAGGAAGGGGCTCAGCTGAGGGCTCTGTGTGCAGACTTTGCATTTTCTCTCTGTTAGAAGCCTGTGAGGCAATACTTGTATTTCCAGGGCCGCCTCACATGACTAGGTTGGACTTTGTGTGCAGACTGATAAACAAGCTGAGTATAAATAGGGAGGAGACGGCCCATTGTGCAGAGCAGCAGTCTGCGGAGGACCAAGGGGCAGAGTAAGTTGTTGCATGTTAATGATACTTTCTATTCTCTAATCTTTTTTCTGCAGCTTTTATTCCTCTGCAAACTCTTCTCAGCTCTTCTGGCTTCTAGAAAACTTTACTGAAACTTTGTGATGATGGCTACGCAGCTACGCAAAGCAGTTGGGGGCCCTTTTAAGGACGCCCAGCATTCCTTTTACTGGGTGCTGCAGCTGGTTTGTTTTTGTGGGGTCCGTTCACACCAGTTGCAACGCGCGTTTCTGTGCGCATTTCCTACTCCACGTGGGAATGCATTGCCATCTGCACATGTGTGCTAAAGAATTTAATTGTTAATGGCACCCCAACGCAACGCGTGCGGACACCAAGATGCATGGTACCGTAGTACCTCGTAGTTTGGTCCTCCGTCATTTTAAAAGTCACACCTGTGCGTGTTGTGGTGTGAACCAACAACAACTGTACATACATCTGTTTTTTTGCCTTTAGAGCTTACAATTTAAGGTCCCTAAGTCCCCTATACGTAGTTTGGACAGGAGCCAGTTAACCTACCAGCATGTCTTTAGAGTTTTGGAGGAAACTTAAGTGTAGGAAGTGCAAACTCTATGCAGATAGAGTAAATATTTTCCAACAGGCTGGATGTACGAAAGTTGAAAGAGAGACCAGCCTGCTTATAGATGGATCCAAATGCGGCCGGTCCCTGCTGTACCAGCAAATTTCAATCCATCTATGGCCTGCCTAAGACCCATAGGTGTGCACAGCCTGTTGCATTAGGGTGTGCACCTCAAAGCTCTCAAAGCTTATACACATATGCGTGTGTGCATGTGTAGTTATACTGATGGTGTCAGTAGAGCAGAGATTGGTGTCAGTAGGGCACTGGACGGCGTTAGTAGTTTTTATTATTTTTTTTAATTATTATTTTTTACATTTTTATTGTTTACATTTATTTTTTTTTTAGGAGCCCTGTTAGGGGGCTTTGGTGAAATATCAAGGGTCTAAACAGGGGAAATCTGCACCACACAGGGTGATTAGGGTGTGCCCAGACACACCTGGCACACCCTGTGCGCACGCCTATGCTAAGACCCCTTTCACACTGAGGCATTTTAGCGCTAGAAATACCACCTGTAAAGCGCCTGAAAGCCACCTCTCATTTATTTCAGTGTGACTTTTAACACTGGGGCGGTGCACTTGCGGGACGTTAGGAAAAGTCCTGCAAGCAGCATGTTTGGGAGCGCTGTATACATCGCTCCAAAAACGCCCTGCCCATTGAAAAGAATGGGCAGCGCTTCCAAAGCACTTGAAATGCGATTTGGAAGCTCCGCAACATGGGCGCTTTTAACTCCTTCTTTGGGGTTAAAAGCGACCCGCTAGTGGCCGAAAAGCGACGCTTTAACACCGCTAAAGCGTCGCTTAAAACGAGTGGCGCTTTAGCGCTAACGCAGCCACAGCCCCAGTCCCAGTGTAAAAGGGGTCTAAGTCATAAAATGCCTGGCTGTTAAAATAGATAAGTTAAAGTGTATGTAAACCATGACGTACATGCAATAGGGTTGATTTACTAAAGGCAAATCGACTGCACTTTGCAAAGTGCATTTGCTGCAGAGTTTAGTAAACAAGGTAAATCTTCACTTTGCAAAGAATACCCAATCACATGCAAGGAAACTAAAAAAAAAAAAGGCATTTTTGCTTGCACGTGATTGGACGATGGAAGTCAGCAGATCTTTTGCTCATTTACTAAGCTCTGGAGTAACTGCACTTTGCAGAGTGCACAGTCTATTTGCCATTAGCAAAATAACCCCCGGGACTCCACAGAGCTGTGCTGATATGCATAGTTTCAATGCAAGGACACGTAAAGTTGTTTACTGTTCACACCACCTCGTATTGCAATAATGCAAATATTCTGATTGGTTGCTGTGGGTTACTGCCACCTAAAAATTCTATGATATCTGTTTATGAAATAAGGCTGTAAATTGTTACATAAAGTCAGGGCATATCTGTGAGATATGTGAGATAGGACATGTTATCTTATAACCACACATATTCCTGGCTGCTCGCCATCCTGCTGACATGAAAAGATAAGCAAAATGGAAATCGAAACATACAGCTTTTCAGGTTCTTCAGCTGCAGCTAGAGATCCTGCTAGAATGTTTTAGAACATTGCATGTACTCAAAGAAGCAACTGAATATTGAAATAGTGGTCTGATTACTAGAAAATTGCCCTCCTCTAAAAGCAATATTTTTTTACTTTTTGATGTAATAAATATCCCCCTAAAAATATAGAAAAAAATCAATTTCTTACTCAGTTTAGGCCGATATATATTCTTCTACATATTTTTGGTTAAAAAAATCGCAATAAGCGTATATTGATTGGTTTGCGCAAAAGTTATAGCGTCTACTTAATAGGGGATATATTTATGGCATTTTTTTTTTAGAATTTTTTGTTTACTAATAATGGTGTTGATCTGCGATTTTTAGTGGGACTGCAACATTGCGGCGGACAGATCGGACACTTTTTTGGGACCATTGACAATTATACAGCGATCAGAGCTAAAAATAGCCACTTATTACTGTATAAATGTCATTGGCAGGGAATGGGTTAACACTAGGGGGTGATCAAGGGGTTAAATGTGTGTCCTAGGGAGTGGTTCTAACTGTGGGGGAATGGGACTGACTGAAGGAGGAGACCGATTGCTGTTCATACTTTAGTATGAACAACAGATCTGTCTCCTCTCTCGTGACAGAACGGAGATCTGTCTGTTTACATTGACAGATCTCCGTTCTGTCTCTCTCAGGGGCGATCGTGGGTGCCCGGCAGACATCGCGGGTGCCCGGCGGACATTGCGGCCGCCGGGCCCGCGCATCGGCTCCATCGTCGCGCTGCGGGTGCACGCCCTCTAGTGGTCTTAAAGCGGCCGACGTACAGCTACGGCGATTTGCCCAGGGGAGTCAGCCTGCCGCAGTTATACTTGCTGGTCCTCTAGTGGTTAAGTATGACAATGAAACCATAGAGTGCAATGATTTTTATGTAGGAAGCATTAGGGTTGATTTACTAAAGGCAAATAGACTGGCAAAATAGAGCAAATAGGCTCCAGAGCTTAGTAAATGAGGAGAAGCTCTGTTGACTTCCACCGCTCAATTATGTGCAAAGAAAAATGCATTTTTTAAATTTTTTCCTTGCATGTGATTGGGTATTTTTTGCAAAGTGAAGTCTAATTCACTTGCTAAGCAGTGGAGCAACTGAACTTGCAGAGTGCACAGTCTATTTGCCTTTCGTAAATCAACCCCAATGTGTTTTTATGGTCATGCTTCAGGATACCAAGCCCGGCACCCAGTGAGTCGTGTACCATTGTCTCTAACAAAGGGACTGTGAGAGTTGATGACCCCTCTTTGTTACTGCTGGGTCATAAACAAGAAGAAGATTTACATTTGTTCTTACCATATAACATCAACAACTAAATTATGCATCTAATGCACTTATGTATAGGGCATTAAAATGTATATATCGCCCAGATTTTTATTTTAGTTTTGGCCATTCAGTACATATATGGAATACATCAATACAACCATGTCCCCCCATGTGAGGTTTCTATAAAGAAAAATACCTGTTGATCCTGCTAGAAAGCCAGCACAACCCTGACTTTTCAGTATAATGGCTAGGCGCCAAGCGCACGCAAACATGCGGCCTCTCGTCAGCCGGGTCTTGGCGGTGAGCGGCCGCATGTTTGCGTGCAATAGCGCCGATAGCGACGTGCCGAGAGCATGCGCCCTGCGCGCTCCCGCCACAGTTACTGGCAGCTAACTGAAAGCTCCCGTTCGTTGCTCGCGATTGGGAGCTTTCTGATCATGTGACCGCCGACGCAGCCAATCACGGCAGTCATATGACCATAAGCCCCACCCCGTCTCCCGGCATACCTAAGCCCTTAAAGGGTCGGCAGGCACCGGCTCTAAGGGGTTAAGCTGACAACCCTGTCTCTGCTGCACTAAAATCCCACACAGTGTTGTCGGCTCTGTCTGGATTACAGAAAACCACCTCCTTATGTTACATAGTTAGTCTGGTTGAAAAAAGACACAAGTCCATCCTGTTCAACCAACAGAGAAAAAGAAAACCAACACACACAAATAGAAAGCCTCCATATAAACTATCCAATACCCACAGTTGATCCAGAGGAAGGCAAAAAAAAAAACCAGTAAAGCATCATCCAATTTGCTCCAGTGGGGGAAAAAACTCCTTCCCCAAGAGGCAATCGGATATTCCCTGGATCAACTTCACCTATAAATATTAGTATCCAGTTATATTATGTGCATTTAGGAAAGGATCCAGGCCTTTCTTAAAGCAATGTTAAGTATGGGTGGGGGGTGTTCTGTAGTCCAGCAGGGCTGACAGCACCACTTAGGATTTGAGTGTAACCAATCAGTTATTATACTCCAATATATAATAAATAATTACTCTAACTTCGATGATGAACGTACAAGAAGCATACAACATAATGCTTTTCTCTTTTTAAAGCTAAATTGTTTTGCCAAATTAAACATTTTATGAGGAAATAGAGGGATTGGAATTTTTTATTTTTTATCTTCTTCTAAAAATGCTAGTTCCCTGGCTTCCATGCCTATCTTCCAATGCTTAGACTACAGTCTCTCACCCAGAGAAAGTTTGCAGAAATTCTGACTTCACTTTGACTCTGCGCACTAACATTATTTTGTTTGGGTCAGGTTAACCTCTACCATTCATGGCTTGGCAGAACATTTAATGTGAGAAAAAAAAAGAAAAGTACATCTAATAGAACAGCGAGATTATAAACCTTAAATCTGATATGGGCAAAAACAACCTGTAGGATAGTGCAGGCAGCAATAATAAACCTACGGGTGAGTTAGGCACTCTCCGTGAATTGGACGGAAGGTGTCTTAATTTGGTCAGCTGACTGTTCTTGCATGAAATGGTATTATGCAATCAGCACAGTGTTTGCTTTGTACTCTAGGTACCTGCCAGGGCAGGTGTGTAAACAACGTAGATGGATTGGAACATTGTGTCCATCTGCATGGATCCTTCTCTGCCAGATTCTAAAAGTCCTAAAGAGGAACTGAACTCTGGAAGCTGCGTCCAGAAAAAGACGGCGCAAAGCCACCACTATTTTTCTTGGTCACCTTGCAGCTGATCTTTCCCCAAATATATATTGCTGTTCGTAGAAAAAAATACTAGAAATGGTCACTGCCAGCCCCTCTATTATAGCTAGGAATACCACACTGTATATGTGTTTTATTAAAACGAGGCATTTAAATACAATTTTAGAGCTATCTTCAGGCCGGTCACACCTATACACCTATATTTTAAATTTTAATTTTATTGATAGAATTGCATTAAACAGTCACAATATTTGCTCATTACATAGGCAGGCTGTGCTTCCTCATATGCTACACATCACAGTAGTTGTGCTTTACGCCTAGTCTATTAAAACTGTAATGTAAATTGGTTAATCCACCAATTCCCATAAATAAAATAATCGAAGAATAAAAAATGTCAAAATGTGAAAGTCAAATACACAAATTCCTATCTGTTTGTTATTGCTATCTATGTAGAGTTTGTTTTTTGTCCAAGTGACCAGCAAGGCATTGCTGTGAGCTCAACTTTCTATGAAACATCCACTAGGAAGCCACTGACATAAACCCCTAGTACATTCTGCAAAGTAATACATAGAGACAACAGCGGAAACAGGTGGTTCAGATCCCATCCAACAATGACTTAGGTCAGGACATAAATCAAGAGGAAATATCTCCAACAGGACAAGGACAAACATTTATATCTGCTCAGAGGTTGGCTACATGGAAAAACCAGCTTGCCATATGTTCAACTTTTTGTGATATTTAGCTTTAGCTTTGCATGATATTCATTCAACTCTTTTTTTCATGCCTTTATGTGTAGCTGAGACTCTTTTCTTGGTTCATAGCATTCATCTTGACCATGTGCTTGTCTTTTGCAGGTGAGGCCCCACCATGTGGAAAGGCTTTGCTCTTGCCCTGGCTCTCTGCTTTCTCCCTTGGGGAGGAGCAGAGAGCCGGGGTCACCGAACGCTGTGCAAAAAACCACCCGATTGGAAGATAGGAAGCCACAATCCCATGCTGGATGCAGATGGAACAGTCACCGTTGTGGCACTTCTTCAAGCAAGCTGATACCTGTGTCTGCTGCAAGCTTCCAGGTGGGACACAATGCTCTCAGTTTAGCACAGTTATTAGAAAGAAGTTAAATTCTAGTTTGCACATATAGTATACCAAAAATAGGATGTTGTTTGTCTAAACTTGTAACTTTGATTTTATCAGCTTGGCAGAACTGCAGCAGAAGTTGGATAATGAACACTATACAAACGTGTCCTTTATGGTCATCAACCACCAAGATGAACACTCACGTCTGAAATACCACGAGCTGAAGTCCAGGATCCCGGAAAACATTCCGGTGTATCAGCAAGAAGAGGAGCAGCCCGACATCTGGAGTCTACTGAAGGGGAATAAAAATGACTTTCTCATTTATGACAGGTGATTTGATGCCATCCATGTGTACATTTATTTTCAGTAGCATATGACAAATGTAATGGTACAAGGCAGAACCATAAATGTGTCGCGCTACTCCCGTAGGAGCTGCAGGATTACTGTCCATGTCTTCCCTACAGGCTTTGCCCCACAGCCAGGCACAAAGGCTCACTCACAAGTTTCTTCAATGACCAGTCTAGAAGTGTTGTTTTGTGGTTTTTATTTTTGGAGAACTTGGATAGGGTTAAGGGAAGTAGGTGGGATACTCCAAAAACAAGAACTATGTACAACTGAGGAGGTATTCTTCAGCACAAGTTATATGAAAGTGTTTGCTTGTAGCACACAGTAGACTTCAACTTTAAGGTAGTAGTAGTTCACTGTGAGCAGAGTCCCCTTAAGTAGTAGGTTAGGTTGACAAAGCTCTTCAGGACACAAGCCGGTGCTGCCTTTAAATATACCGACAGCTGACTTTCTCTAGCACCAGAGGGCTGGAAAGAGTACAAAGGTCCCCAAGATCTTTCAGAATGTCTGTACTCACACAAGGCCCAAGGAACAGCTGGTTGCCTCCTTCCAACTTCCAAGTGACACCTTACTCTGGTGATACTAGATCTTCTGTGGACAGCATCCTCTCAGTCAGCTTTTTTTAGCTCCAGGGTCTCAGCTTCCAGGCGCTCAGGTCACCCACCTCAAGACAGCAGACATAGCAGCAGTACCTGGGAAGGCAGCATGCCCCCCAGGCTGGACCAATCCATTCTGGGAAAAGACCCTGAGCTCAGTTTGCTCACAGAATTTATGCAGTCTCCCAGCATGCCATCAGAGCCTGCCTCTTAGAGATAGGCCAGGCCTGTATCAATATTCATGCTGCCATCTGCATAGCTCCACACCTATCATTCAGAAACTTCTCAAGTTCCTTGGATACAGAGTAGGGCTGCAACTAACGATTATTTTCATAATCAATGGCCAATTATTGTATCGCTTAATTAGATAAAAACCTCAAAGGTTTGGTGTATAATTTAGTTAATAACTAAAGTAAAAAAAAAATATTCTTGAATATTTATATGCCGTGTTAACTATTAATAACCATCTATATGGTTAGGGAATAAAATATCTAATCCACTCTGAGAATAACAGACAGAAGATATATACATACAATATACGGTATATACAATTAGAGGTACATATCATGACTCCAGACCTAAAACACTGTTTTGCAGATTTTCAGACAGGATTGTAATATAATATTATGCATTAAAGACTCCCTTGTCAAAGGTGGGTAGCTTGATGCAAGCTTCCTGCGCCCACTGTCACTTATCTTGCCATACACAAACACATTTTTCCTTCAAAATTTTCGTTTTGAGAAAGTTTGTTCGATTTTCTAATTGTTAGTGGGGTCAAATCGATGTTAATTTACACCACGAATGTTCGGACAGTGTATGTGGTTTTGGTTCAGAAATTACATTAATTTTAAAATTGAATATTAAAAGTAAGTGAAATTTTTAAACGCCATTTGTCCATTCATCAAATGTACAAAGAATTTCCGTATGACTTTCAAATGAAAAGAAAAAACCTTCTGCCTTTTTAAAATCACTCACTTCCTTCTCCTGCCCAGGACTACATGTCCTAAGAGGCATTGCTCCTCACACATTCACATTCACAACTTTTCAAGCACTTGTGACATGTATGTGTGCTGCACTGTGTATACTGACATGCATGAATGGAGTACAGAGCTGTATGTGTGCTGCGCTGTATTTTCTGATATGTAAACAAATAATGTGTTCTGTATGCAGGCACACTAATTGGCTGACCAACTAATCGAATATGAATATAGTTGTCCACTATTTTCGAAATCAGTTATGTCGAATAGTTGTTTCAGCCCTGATATAGAGGAAGCTTTGGGCCAGACTGGCAGCAGCTGAACACACTGAGCAGACCCGACTAGCAGATTGCAGGTTCACTGAGTACAGTGAGCAAATTCTGCTTTTACCCAATAAACAATTACCGCCACACTAACTACAGTGTGGCAACTAAATTTACCTATCGCAAACACACACTAATGTTAACCACCTAATTCCTAGCACCTATCTAGGAGGGTGCTACAAATGTAATAATATTGCTAATAATTTTAGTGTCTTATGAACTGATTTCTTGTGCTTTCACAGACCCCAGAATAATCCAGTTTGTCCAGGGTTTAGAATTTGCTTGTCTACTTTAAAAAGCGTGGTCTCTACAGACAGTTTAATCTGGTTGCCAACAATTAGAGAATACTCGTATTATCTTGGTAGCCCCATATTGTTCCATAAAACTTGTTTGCAAAAAGAAAGCCCATTCTTTCCTAAAAGTTTTTTTTTTAACTGTTAACATGTATAAAATGCAAAGATCTTCTTGATCGCTATTGGTCCATCATTGTGATTCATGCCATCACTGACCAGTAGAGAGGTGCAGTAAGAATAGAAGGGAGTGAGGCAGAACTTGACCTCAACAGCAGAATTTATAATAGAGCACTCCTAGCTACAGGGATGTCTGGGCACTCATGAAATGTTTAAAGTGGCATTTGTCTGCATTTTATTCAAGTTACCAGAATATTTTAGATGGGTTTGCTTAAAGTAAAGTCTCGTTTTTAATTAAACTTTGGCTGGGGGGGTGCAGAGGAGGCCCTGGACTGGGGGGTGCAGAAGAGGTGTGCAAATGAGGCCCTGGACTAAAAGGGGAGTAGACAGGAGGCCCTTGACTGGGGGGTGCAGAGGAGGCCTTGGACTGAGGGATGCAGAGGAGGCCCTGGACTAGGAGGGGAGTACACTGGAGGCCCTGGACTGGGGGGTGTAGAGGAGGCCCTGGACTTGAAAAGTGGGGTTGATAAAGGACCTGGATTCAGAGAGCAGGGTGCAGAAGAGGCTCTTAACTTGGGGTGGGCTGTAAAGGAGGCCTTGGACTGGGAGAGGAGTGCAGAGGAGGCACTGATGGTTGGTGTGGCAAAGGACCAGGGATGGGGGGGTACAAGGAAGATAATTGACTAGGTGAGTAGGTGTCTGGAGGTCCCAGATTAGGAGAGGGGTGTCTGGAGGCCCTGGACTAGGGCAGCAGGTGTCTGGGGGCCCTGGACTATGAGAGGGGGCTCGTGGAGGCCCTCTGGACTAGGAAAGAGGGTGCCTGGAGAACCTTCCAGCTTCAGCTTCCCACTCACCCACCAAAAAAAATAGTTACCTGAACCCAATTTCCGCCCAGCACTGTGTCTAAGAACAGCAGCGCAGCTCCCAACTCACAGGCTCAGAGGCAGCAGTGGGAGCCAATGGCTCCTGATGCTGTCAATCACAGACAGTGAGGAGGTAGCCGGGGCAGGGCTGAGCCACCCTGTGTTTGTCTATGGACACATAGAGCTGACTGGGAGTGGGGAGTGAGCCCACATGAGTGCCCCCCCATAGCAAACAGCTTGCTATGGGGCACTCAGAGGGTGTTGGGAGAACCAAGAGCACCAGCAGGGGGCTCCAGAAGAGGAGGATCGGGACTGCTTCGTGCAAAACCAGTACACTGAGCAGGTAAGTGTGACATGTTTGTTATTTTAAAAAAAAACATGACGAATGTCCCCTGTTTCCAGACACAGCTTGTTTGGAACCAAGCTGAGTGGAAAATCTTTAAAACAAAGGCCTTAAGAAGTTGCCAACATATTAGAACTGGATGGTCGTGTTAACTTCATAATGGGAAATGTGTTCATTTTCTACTTTTTTTTTTCAGGTGTGGGCGCCTGGTGAAACACATCGAGCTTCCCTACGCATTTTTGCAGTTCAGTTATGTGGAGGATGCAATAAAGTCAGTTTATTATGAAAACACCTGTGGAGACTGCAAACACCAGGTATTGTTGAATCCACCTATGAAAAACAACATGTCATGGTTATAATGAGTGTAATTAGATGAAACCTGTTTTCCTTTTCTTTTTTTAAAGGGAAAGTATTTTTGGAATTTAAAAAAAACTGAAAATCTCAGTGCTGTAAGACTTCCCTTGAAACCTTTACAGCAAGCATCTAACCAGGGCAATGCACAAGTTAATGAATATTTAAAATGACACTAATAGTTTATAAATAAAACAGCTATAATGTTACTATGTAACTCTCAACTACACCCAAAGCTATATTATTATTTTAGCAGTCTAAAGCTGGATACACACTATGCAACTTTTGTTGTTCGATTTCCCTTAGATTTACCTTCAACTATGTAGTGCAAGGGCCTGCCTGATTGCATACAAATTGAAAGTGTTTCGGTTACGACCTCATACCATGTTTTGGTAAATCTAAAGGAAAAAAATCTAAAGTAAATTGTATAGTGTGTAGCCAGCATTAGCCTTTCAGCAAAAAAACATTTAAATTTGAATTGATTGTACATAGCAGAGTTACAACTTCTCAGATTATTTTGTGTCCTCTAGGGATCATTAGGGCAGAGACTGAACAGTATTTCCTCAATAGGGGCAGAGAGAGCAATAGAAACCTTGCATTGCCCTTACACAATAGATTCAGCTGAGATAGATTTACATTTGTAAATATATGTTGAAAATAAAATGTAATATTGTCTAGAGCAGCATTACAAAAAGGCAAAACTTTTGGAATCAACATCTCCCACGAATGGTGAAAATACCTTTTTATACACAGGCCACATGGCGTCTATGAAACTGAACAAATGTTATCGTGAAGATGAAAGATTGTAAATGTGATCATATTACATAATGATGTGACTAAAGAAAAATATTTATGCTGATTACAGTGACACCAGTGAAATAGATCTAACAATTTAGGAAGAAATTTTTATATTAATCAAACTCATGAGAGCCATGTCACACTACCAGTTCTATAACTAATAGCAAGTTGCACGCACCGGGAGAGATTACACCATTGCTTCCTCACTGGCCAAAACACTGCAGAATCACCATAAGGAAAGCAGCAGTGGAGCAACATGTCATGGGTTTGGCCAGTGAGGAAGAGATATCATAAATGCAGGTTAGTGTTGGTGTTTTCTTAACTACTTGCCAGCAACAGATTGCCTAGTGTGACATGAGCCTAACATGCGTAGCCTTAAAGCGTTTGTTAACCAAAAAAAGAAAATGTTGATTCTGGTCCCTTAAAGCAGATTACACAACACAGCGCTTGTGCTATGTAATCTGCCCAGCCCCCCCCCTCTAAACTGTAAAAAAAAAACCCCTAAACCTACCACTTCCTGTATGCCCTCTCTAAACAGACCACGATAACCAGGCCAGTTCCGCCCTAAACACCGTGGTCAAAGTGCCTCCCTCTGTGATAGGCTGCCTGCTCTCTGCTCTCTGCTCTCCGCTCTCCACCCCCTCCTTCCTCCCTGTCTGTCTCCGACCCGGCCCTGCCCCCACCGCCGCTATTATTTTAATATTAAAATATAAAATTTGTCACTGCCAGCCTCTCTATTAGAGGCTGGCATATCACACTGTGTATGTTGTAGTTAAAAACGAGCGCTATAAATACTGAATGTCAGCTGTCTTCAGGCCGTTCACGTCACTCGTGGCCGCTTTCCAGCTCCGATGGGTGGCTTCTGCGGAGGAGACGAGCAGTCACGTGATCTCCCTCTGACGTCAGAGGGAGATCACGGTCCCTCCCACAAAAGACATCTATCAGAGCTGGAAAAGCGGCCCCGAGTGATGAGACCAGCCTGAAGACAGCTGATATTCAGTATTTAGTGCGCTATGCCAGCCTCTAATAGAGGGCCTGGCATAGACTTTTAATAATGCCTTAACAAACACTTTAAAGTGCATATAGTTTTAAAGTGATATTAAAGGATAAAATAAAAAAGAGCATTGCCCAGAGCTGTCCCCTGTTGCCTCTTTTGGCCTATGGCTCCCGCTGCCCTTAGTGTCTCCTGTGAGATCAGGAAATGAGAGGAGCGATGCTGTAGCCGAGACAGCGTTGGAGTGATGAGAAGAGTCAGGTAATCCTGGTACACCCTAATAGTTTTCTTTTTCATTTGACACAGCAGGTTGAACGAAAAAAACCTGACAGCCCAAGTCGGAGTCACTGTTAGCAATCTGATGTTAGTGCTGAATTCTCGCTTGCTGTACTATTGTATTCTGACAGGGGGACGGACCACCGCCAGAAATCTCCGGTCAGCGCTCTCAGCCATTGGCTGAGAGCGCTGATCGAGAGCCGGACCACTGCTGGTTTTCTAGCATGTTTGTCTGACAGAAGGTGGCCAAACAACAAGCTTTCAGTTGGACCGGTTGACATACAGTTTTTATTGTCAGCCAGTTTTTATTGAACCGGGCAATGTCTCATTTGAATCTTGGCCAGTTCAGCAGGAACTGGGCAGATTCGAACCGTGTTTGGGCAGGCTGAATGTACCAAGTTGATCGATCAACTTGGGTAGAACCAGCCTGCCAGATTTACTTGCGATTATCGCTAGCGGCTGCTATAGCCACTAGCAATAATCACGGTCTCCTCCTGGCAGGGACAGCTTCCCCCGCCGGGAAAATTCAATGTCTTGGCAGGAGGAATTACCCTGTCAGCATTCTCTGTGTTGATGGTGGAATAGACCCATGGTTACAGGAAAGAAATTCACACTGTCTGTGGCCTGCCTTAGTGGTTAACTTTAATAACTAATTCCTTTACAGTACCTGCAGCTACAAAGGTCATTGAGGACTTAAAGCTAGCTTGACGCGTGTTGCTTGAATGTCCAAAGCCTTCCCACAGGTTTACTTTAAAAGAGAATGTTCACCTAATTGGCTGTTTTGGTCAGCTGAGGGAACTATGTTTGTAGACCCTTCCTGACATTTTCAAACTAAACATGACCAAGCACTCTTGATGGAAAACTGCCCGGATGGCTTTTTCAGCTGATAATTTTTGTTTTCCCCAGAAAAAGCTAATGCCCAGATTCTCCCCGTTGCCTCTTTCATTGGCCAAAACTTGTATGTTCAGAGTGCAAATGTGCATGCTTGTGCAACCATCATCTTCACTGGATTTGTTAAAAATATTCTAATGGTATAAACTAAGGCAGTCTCATTGTAAAACTCTCCAATATGTAGAATTTTTAAATGGACATGTAAAAATATAATTTGATCATAAATCCACTGTAGGGGGTTACACTAAAAGTATCTGTTCCTGTAGATTCCCACTGTGTGCAAGAAAGAAGAGAATGTACCACCAGAGGTTAAGGTAGTGGAAGAGCCAGTGGAGACACTTAAACATCGTCCCCATCACCACCACCATCACAGACATGGGCACCAGCGAGAGGAGGACAAGTTGACAGATGTTAGTGGTCCAAACACCAACGTGCACAGGAAGCATCACCACCGACAGGATGAAGAAGGAGTGGGAGAAGTTGAAGAGGTCAGGCCAGAGAACCCTAGTGAGAACATAGTGGCTGAGTCAGACCCCTCAGTCCTAAGAAATAAACTCTGAAAAAAGGTTAGGAGCTGACGAAAGCAATATCTCTGAGACTGGGAGGAGGCGTCAGGAAAGGCCACCAACAGCTGATGCTGACACTGACGACAGCTGTCTTTGCAGACAGCACTAAGCGGAGTCACTTGACAGTGTAAGGGGGATCTCCCAGCTTCCTGCAAATGACAGGAACTGCTGGCAGACAGCCCCTCAGAATCCTGACAGTGACGTCTGCCTCCCGCTGCATGACAAACATCCAGAGCAGCCCATCCTGATGACAAACATTCCTCAGTCACAGAGCATCGTGTCGCTTGAGAATGATCAAAGGGGACAGAAAACTGACAGTGACGGGAACTGTGCAATAAGCACCAGTAGGCTGCTAAAATATTGCACTGAAGAACCCACAAAAGGCAGGACGTGTGGCTTTCCAGCTGTTGTTGAACTAGTTGTGCCAGCATAATCTGCTATCAGTTGCAGAATTTGAAGTTCTAGAAGAGTTGGACAGCCACTTGTTCTCCTAGTTAAGATCTAAGTCAGTAATCTTGTCACCTAAGATCACTATGGTTAGACTTCACTCTGCTGGAGAGTTTGGCAGTTAATTGCAGTGCACTTAGTTGCTGTATCTCCAGCTTTCAGAGGAATAACCATACAGGCCTAACATCAAAGCCATTTACAGGAATCTTCTGGGATAAGCAGATGTCTAGGGTGCTGTGCATGTATGTGGAGGTGGTTAATGTCACTTACATATATGACTTCTGGCAGACAAAATAATCATTATAAACATACATTTACACTCCTTGTGGGTTCTGCTGTAGTCACTGCTTGAGCATGTGTGCTACATTCTCACCAATGAAGTCTATGTGGACCTTCTAACACCTGGCCACTTTGCAGCAGGACCCACAACAAGAAGTTTGAAGTTTTATTTACCTTAGACCAAGGCCACATAGGTAAGTGACATACAGTATACTTCACACTAGACATTTACATATCCCAGAGTTGCCATTGAACATCAAGAAATGCTTTCATGCAGCTCAAGTTTTTGTGCCTCTCTCGTTGCCCTCTTGATACTGTGGTTGCATTAATGAAGGCCGAAGCAGAAACTACAAAATAGGGGCTTTTGTCTGATAACTTGCAATCATAACAAGAGGATGGACTAGAGATGAATTCTTACTTTTTGAGTCAAATTGCTTTTTTTATTTTTTAAACTTCTTCTTTTTCATAGCTAACAGTAGTATTACGTCTTAATTATGATTTGGCATACAGCCAAAGATCTATCCAAAAAAAACACATCCTAAACTTTCTATATTAGGTTAATAATAATACATTTTTACTGTTGGTTTGATACTGCTTTCCTTTTTCTTTTGATATAAGAGGTTAGCAGTTGAGTTTGAATGTGTTGTTTCTATAGCAAATGTTGTAATCAGTGATGGTTTATAGGGAAATAAAATCCTAGTCAACCTGAAGTACATTTTACAACTGTGTTGTGGAATAAGAGCGTAGTATGGTAGAAGGTCAGTGAAAGAGTCTAACATCTCTAAACAAGCACAATAAAAGATTTAAACAAGTTCAGTCTTTGTGTGTCTGTGTGTTATTTCTTTCTCCTGGAATTGTGTAGAAGAACTACTAATGCATTGGGGGAGATTAACTAAAACTGGCACACACAGAATCTGGTGCAGCCGTGCATAGTAATCAGCTTCTAGGTTTTATTGTCAAAGCTTAAAATGATACTAAACACACACTTTTTCATTTCCATTTTCCCTTCTATTTCTGTATCTGGATAATGGCACTATAATTATTTTAATTAAAAAAATCTAAGTATCTTTTTTCCTAATCAATATTCAGCTGTCACATGACCCAGTCTGTCTGCAGGGAAACATAAGCAGGAGGAGCTTCTAGTCCTCTGCTACTGGTCACATGTTTAAATAACAGCCTTTGGGATACAGAGCAAAAAAAAAACACATTTATGTCAATAAGCTGTTTTAAATTGTCATACAAATATATATTTGAAATCAATTCCTTATTATTTTTTGGCAATAACATGGTGTGGGCAGATTTCTGCCGGTCACAGGTTGTGTCACGCCCCTCCAGCTTGTGTCTTAGAATAAGAGGGTGAAGCCTCTATTAATCTACATGTAGTATCCCGCCCCCATTGTGTTTAGTTGATTAGTGGGCATGGAGGAGGAGGGAGGGAGTGGGCTATCATTTACCACTGCGTATATGTATACGCCCACATGTGTGACTCTATAGTCACATGGGCTGCTCAGATGTGATAGGGAGGAAATGTGTAGCATAGAAACTCACTGAAAACTGAACATATACAGAGCTGCTAACACTGCTCTACAAAATCCCTATCTGCATTGGGGACATGGACAGAAGGTGGAGACGGAAAGCAGCAGGATCAACCAGGTTTTTTGCGGAATACAGAAAACGAATCCCATGACTGAGTGAGTATAAACAGCATGTAATACACCATTTATTGAGAGTTTATGATGTGGGCTTAGTGACACTTTAACTGAACAAGGTGAACTTAGAATCTGACTTAGTAGGCACAGCTGTACCAGATTCTGTGTGCACCATTTTTAATAAATCCCCCCCCATTAAGTAAGTCAAATATTTATTTATTTATCTTTGTATAACTAACTAGGATGTGGCGTTGTTCCTATCCACTGATACGCCTTATTGGGCACAATTCACTAAGCGATTCTTTACCACATCCGAGTATGCGGTAAGAACGCGCAATGGTCAGAAAAAAAACTGTAATTTACAAACACTCCTTAAAATCTTGCATGAGTTATCTTTCCGAAGTATGCATTAAATACCACATGAAAGCATGTGGTAAGTTATCGCAAGCATCTGATATGCTGCTTTTCCAAAACGTGTAAGGCAGCCAGCAATTTAGTCATGGCTGGCATGGCATGGCTTCTCTGTGTAAAGGACTCAAGGTACCCTATGAGTATAAAAGTATGAGTATAAATTTCAGCCCGAATATTTGGCTGAATTCGGACCTGAAACGGACCAAAAGACGCACAGGACTCCTGTGCAAATTCGCACCGGAGCCGCAGTGGAGATATGTAAACCGGCTCCATAGAGAGCCGGTCAAAATCTCCTGCTATTGTGAATTGGATGCGGGGAAACCGCATCCAATTTGCCACGGTGTGAACCAAGCCTAAAGCTCCATAAGTGGCTTGGTTAACCTGAAATACTTGGATACCCTGCAGAAGTTCAGGTTATTAGCATCTGTGAACTGATCCAGCAGTGTGCGTTTCTTACCACTTCAACCTCGGAAGGTTTTACCCACTTCCTGACCAGGCCATTTTTTGCGATACGGCACTGCATCACTTTAACTGACAATTGCGCAGTCATGCGATGCTGTACCCAAATAAAATTTATGTCTTTTTTTTCCCCACAAATAGAAATTTTGGTGGTATTTTATCACCTCTGCGGTTTTAATTATTTGCGCTATAAACAAACAAAAAAAAACTGACAATCAATGCATCAATGCAGACTCACTGTGCCCATCAATGCAGACTCACTGTGCCCATCATTGCAGCCTCACTGTGCCCATCATTGCAGACTCACTGAGCCCTTCATTGCAGCCTCACTGAGCCCAACATTGCTTCCTTACTGTGCCCATCATTGCAGCCTCACTGTGCCCATGAAATGCAGACTCACCTGTGCTCATCAATGCAGACTCACTGTACCCATCAATGCAGACTCACTGTGCCCATCATTGCAGCCTCACTGTGCCCATGACATGCAGCCTCACTGTGCCCATGAAATGCAGCCTCACTGTGCTCATCATTGCAGCCTCACTGTGCCCATCATTGCAGCCTCACTGTGCCCATCAATGCAGCCTCACTGTGCCCAACATTGTATCCTCACTGTGCCTATTATTGCAGCCTCACCGTGCCTATCAATGCATCCTCACCATGCCCATCATTGCAGCCTCACCGTGTCCACTGATGCAGCCTCACTGTGCCCATCATTGCAGCCTCACTATTCCCATAAAATGCAGACTCACCTGTGCCCATCAATGCAGACTCACTGTGCCCATCATTGCAGCCTCACCATGCTCATCATTTTAACCTCACCGTGCCGATCATTGCAGCCTCACTGTGCCCATCAATGCAGACTCACTGTGCCCTTCATTGCAACCTCACTGTGCCCATTAATGCATCCTCACTGTGCCCATCATTGCAGCCACTGGGACCCTTACTTTTTAACATCTGTATAAATGACTGGGATAAATCCCAGTGTACCATTTCAGCCTTTGCAGATGACAGCAAGCTATGGAGTGGAATAACACCCTTACAATATGTCTCCAACTTACAAGCCAACCTCAAAGCACTGTTTATTTGGGCAACTAAGTGGAAAATGAGGTTTAATGTTGACAAATGTAAAGTTATGCATTTGGAGGCTAAGAATATGCATGCATGCATCATACATACTAGGGGAGCACAACTGGGGGAATCCATAGTGGAGAAGGATCTGGGGGTTTTGGTAGATCATTAACGTAATAGCATGCAATGCCAAACTGCAGTTTCCAAAGCGAACAAAGTCCTTTCTTGTATTAAGAGAGGTATGGATTCCAGAGAGAGAGATGTCATTTTGCCCCTATAGAAATCATTAGTAAGACCTCATCTGGAATATGCAGTTCAGTTTTGGGCACCAGTTCTCCAAAAGGATATCAGGAAACTGGAGAAAGTGCAGAGAAGAGCAACCAAACTGATAAGAGGCATGGAGGAGCTGAGTTTTGAGGAAAGATTAGAAGAACTGAATTTATTCTCTATTGAGAAGAGGAGATTGAGGGGGGATATGATCAACATGTACAAATCTATAAGGGGGCCATATAGTGAACTTGGTGTCATCACAGAGGACAAAAACCATGTGAGCATGGGACATGTCCACCAGGTATGTAAAAATTTGCCTGTCATTGGGCAGCCATGAAAGCACAGACCAGTATGGGAAGGCTGAAGATGGGCTACGCGTGATGAGACCAGGTACCGTCTGGTAACCCAAAGTGATATTTCAATAATAAGAAGGGCCCCAGGGGGTGCTGAGCCTCCGCTTTAAATTTATGTTATTTGGATAGCAAAGAAAACCAGAGGGCTCTATTCCTACCCACCTTCGAGCAGTGAAGCACAACCACGCGGAAACACTGTAGAACTGGAAGCATAGCCTCGATAGCTAATGAACAAATATAGATGGTTCCATCTACACATATAATTACAAAACTGTAACACACATTGAAATATTATTTATTTCAAGCTGGTCTCTTTCACACGCATTTCTTAACCACTTGCCGCCCGCCATATAGCAAAATGACGGCGGCAAAGTGTTTTCAATTACCTGACGTCTTCAGGATACTGAGCCGCTGCGCCCCCCCGGGGGCGCGCATCGCGGCGATTGACGGAGACTCTTTACCACGCGATCTCTGAGCCGCTGCGCGCCCCCGGGGGCGCGCATCGCGGCGATTGACGGAGACTCTTTACCACGCGATCTGCCGTGTCCCTTCACGGCTGATCACAGTGTAAACAGGAATATCCAGCGATCAGCTTTTCCTCACTTGCCTCTGTAAGGCACGAGTAGAGGAGAGCTGACCAGCTGCTCCTCTGAGACAGGGGGGGTCTGTGCTGATCGATTATCAGCGCAGCCTCCCCTCCGAGGTTGCCCAGACTGGACCACCAGGGACGCCACTAGGACCACCAGGGATGTTACCACCAAGTATGCCACCCTAGACCACCAGGGATGCCAATCAATGCCCATAATGGATGCCAATAAGTGCCCACAGTGGATGCCAATCAGTGCCCACAATGGGCATCATTGATTGGCAAGCATTATTGTTTGGCACTGATTGGCATCTATCAGTGACATACATTACATCAGTGCCACCTATCAGTGCCCATTCGTGCCACCTATCAGTGCCCATCCATGCCACCTATCAGTGCTCATCAGTGCCCATCCTGCCACCTATCAGTGCCCATCCGTGCCGCCTATCAGTGCCCATCATCAGTGCCCGTCAATGCCACCTCATCAGTGCCACCTCATTGGTGCCATCTCATCTGTGCCCATCAGTGCCGCCTTATCAGTGCCCATCAGTGCAGCCCCATCAGAGCTCATCAGTGAAGGAGAAAACTTACTTATTTACAAAGTTTTGTAAATGAAACAAAAAAAAAAACATTTTTTGTTCAAAATTTTTGGTCTTTTTTTATTTGTTTAGCAGAAAATAAAAATTCCAGAGGTGATCAAATACCACCAAAAGAAAGCTCTATTTGTGGGAACAAAATGATAAAAATTTAGTTTGGGTACAGTGTAGCATGACCACGCAATTGTCATTCAAAGTGCGACAGTGCTGAAATTTGAAAATTGGTCTGGGCAGGAAGTTGTAGAAGTGCCCTGTATTGTAGTGGTTGAAGAACACATTAAAAGACTATACGTTCACTTTAAAACAGTTGCAATCAATAGAAAAATAATCCGAAATTCATTGAAAACATGGTAAAATTCTTTAAATGCTACTAATTGTCAACGTCCTAAAAAGGCATTTTATTTAACAAACTAAGTATACTTATCACATCCGCCTGGAGTTGAGTTTTAATGGACAAATATGCTTTGGGTACAATTAAAATTTTCTTCAAACAATTCCCCCACACCTGTGAGTGCTGTCTACCCGAACCAATATTTATCTTCCTTGATCAACCAAGTCACTAGTGAGTGCAGCTCTGCAAAAACACAATGTTCTCTACTTAGTCCGAATGTGCGCTCTGGCTTAATTCATTCCTATGGGTAAGTAGTACTCTGCTGACCTCAGGAGGCTGCTATGAGTACAGCTTACTTATAGGAATGAATAGGACCGAGAAGGACCCACCAGGGGTGCTTTTGATGAAGAGGCTGTGCAAAACTGGGCAGGGACACACTGTGAAGATCGATAGATCAAGGAAGAAGTTAACTATTTTTCCAGGTGGGCAGCAACAGAGGGGTAGGGGGAACTGATCAAAGGAAACTATAGAGGGGGACAGTTGTCTTTTAAGGCAAACCCGTCTTTTGCTCATGCAGAGCTTGCCACAGGTACACTTTAATTCTGGCAGAAAAAGACAAGGTGCGCCAATCTAAGTGCAGTATCAAAAACTAAATTTAATGTATTTTGGATAAAAACAGCGGTCAAATGGCTACTCACAATATTGCAGTAAAAACAGGCACATAAAAGCAAGGTGGGTGGTCCACAGACATCATGCCGGCTGCTTCCCGTACAGGATCCGAGGGTGTTTCAGGACACTGGGTGGAGGCTGTCCGCAATGTGGATCTACAGCTGGTCAGAGTAGGAAAATGGAGGAAGAAGAGGAACCCAGGTGTCTGCACGGTGGAACCAACATAGGATCAGTCGATAGCCCAGGGCACAGGAAACGGAAGGAGAACCAGCGTGGAACGCACCGGATGCTGGAGGAGGAACAGCGGAAGTGTCGTGTGGACGTGTCAGATGACGCGTTTCAATGCATCCGCATTTTCCTCAGATCTAATTGGCTAGTAGAACAGGCTGGGTTTATATGGAAGTACTGGGCGCCGTCACTAAATGACAGCGTGACCCCGACCCGGAAATGGTAATGGTATTACAAGGAATCAAGGAAGGGACTACAACAATGAAAATAATATGAATGGGGAATCATACCAAGGATGAGATGAAATGAAAAATAGAATGAAAAATAGAAAAAAGTGCAATGGAGGAAAGTGTGAAAAAATAATGGAGAAGTAAATAAATAATAATGCACACCTGGTCTTCTATGGTCGGTACATAGATGACATTATTATCATCTGGGACGGTCCCCCCGATTCCATCCGGGAATTTATCACTTTTTGTAATAACAACCCATTCAGTTTATCGTTTACATCTGTTTTTTGGACCTGGAACTTTTTCATTCTAACAACCTTATTGTCACCAAAAATTACACCAAACCTACGGCCGGCAATTCGTTTTTACATTTCTCTAGCTGTCATCACCCGAGATGGGTTAACAACATACCCAAAAGTCAGTTTCACAGACTTAGAAAAAATTGCACCAGATTGGAGGACTATAAAACACAATGTACCACTCTTTCTAAGAAGTTCACAGACAAGGGCTATCCGGCCCATACCATCCATGAAGCTGCCTCTTTCTACTCGACAGACATTCCCCCCAAATCCAAGAATCAGAATACTGTACCAACAACCAGATTTATTACACAATTTCATGCGAGTCACAAAAAAATGGAATCTATTATTAAAAAACATTGGTCCATCTTGACCGAAGATCCTCACCTATCATCTTCTTTACCTCCTGCCCCTAAATTTGCCTATCGCAGGGCTCCAAACGTCAAGGCAAAAATTGCCCCTAGCAAAATTCCATCCCAGAAAAAATCTTCCACACTCAAACAACTTACCCTTATTCCACTGGTGTGTAACAAAGCGCTATGCCTCACCTGTTCTCACGTTACACATGGTAAGAAAGCTTTTAGTACCAATGGAAACCAATATACCCTTAAATCCTTTTTTAACTGTTCCACAACTTATGTGGTATACTGTATTTCTTGCCCCTGTGGGCTCCTTTATGTGGGCAGAACGATTAGAACCCTACGTGCTAGGTTTGGAGATCACAGAAGAGCAGTGCAAGCCAACAATCCTCAATACAGTACTGCACGTCATTTCACTACTCACCATCAACAAAATATCTCTGATTTAAATGTATGGGTCATTGAATCTATACCAGATCATTTCTCTCCAGCAGAAAGATTCCAACGCCTATGTAGGCAAGAAACTTTCTGGATATATACTTTAAATAGTATGACACCTAATGGCCTAAACGAAGAGCTAGAGATTAATACAGTTATTTAATAGTTTTTTGATTTCTGACTCCTTAATACTACCATTTTTGGGTTTTCTGGTTTGGAGATATTTATTTTACACTATTGTGTTGATGACTCTCATTTAGACCCTATTCTCATTATACACACATTATACACACACTCTGGTCTGTCATGTTGAGTTCATCATTTCATTGGCCCTCGAATTTCAAGTTTTCCGTATATTTAATAACTGTCTTACTAATTTGTGCATATTGCCATATCTTGCACATGCGCCTATTTTCCTATATATTCTCTAATGTATAAAACATTATATTTACCTGGTTCACACATTTATATATGTTCTCCTTTCTTATATACATTTTTTATTTTCCTCATTACTCTATGTTATTCATCATTTTTTACGTTTCTTGGCTTTGTTATTATTTATTATTATTATTTTTATTTTTTATTTTTCACTATTATTTTTTATTATTCCCCTTTTTTCATCATTATCCATTATATAATACAATATATATTATATATATTTTTTATTATAATTTTATTATTATTTCCATATATATTTTTTCATTTTAATTTTCATTTACTTCATTTTTATTCTTATTTTTTTCTATTTTTTTCTATTATCTTTTATTTTTTATTATTATTTATTTACTTCTCCATTATTGTTTCACACTTTCCTCCATTGCACTTTTTTCTATTTTTCATTCTATTTTTCATTACATCTCATCCTTGGTATGATTCCCCATTCATATTATTTTCATTGTTGTAGTCCCTTCCTTGATTCCTTGTAATACCATTACCATTTCCGGGTCGGGGTCACGCTGTCATTTAGTGACGGCGCCCAGTACTTCCATATAAACCCAGCCTGTTCTACTAGCCAATTAGATCTGAGGAAAATGCGGATGCATTGAAACGCGTCATCTGACACGTCCACACAACACTTACGCTGTTCGTCGTCCAGCATCCGGTGCGTTCCACGCTGGTTATCCTTCCGTTTCCTGTGCCCTGGGCTATCGACTGATCCTATGTTGGTTCCACCGTGCAGACACCTGGGTTCCTCTTCTTCCTCCATTTTCCTACTCTACCTGTAGATCCACATTGCGGACAGCCTCCACCCAGTGTCCTGAAACACTCTCGGATCCTGTACGGGAAGCAGCCGGCATGATGTCTGTGGACCACCCACCTTGCTTTTATGTGCCTGTTTTTACTGCAATATTGTGAGTAGCCATTTGACCGCTGTTTTTATCCAAAATACATTAAATTTAGTTTTTGATACTGCACTTAGATTGGCGCACCTTGTCTTTTTCTGCCATTGTCTTTCAGAGTTCTGCTTCAACTCTCAAGGTAGCTGCCGTTGGTGTTCAGCATCAGTTTTATTTTATTTTGACTTTATTGACTTTTTAGTTTTCTTCATTTGGGACTTTTTTAGTCATACTACAATTTATATCATCATTTGGGACTCTGATGTTCAGATTCAGATTTATTTCATTATTTATTTATTATTTTCCCTTTGCGTGTTCTGGTGATATCTTGCGCCAATTTCCCCTTTTCTACTACACTTTAATTCTGCCCCACCAGTAGTACATATTGATCTTCCCTTTGCCCCCATACCACTTTTGTTTACATCACTGTCAGAAGTAATTACCCGGTACTTTCAGGTATGAGGGAGCACATAACTAATTTCCTTCCTTCCACGTGATGTAGCACTTGACCATTCAGGCAACCAACTTTGACACATTTTGCTACTTGGAGCTTACATAGGATTACCTTACTCCATGGAGGCCAAATGACAGGATGAAAGGAAGGTAAGTATGATTAGCTGGTAGGTCTATTATTAAAGAGGAAGTAAACCCTGATGGGTTTATTTCGTCTTTGTTTCCCTGCAGAGGTAAAGCATAATGAGCTACTATGCATCGCATAGTAGCCCATTATGTATCACATACCTGACACAGGAGCCTGCGATGTCACCGCTGTCCATTCTCCTACGGAGCGTCCATCTTATTTCCGGGTATCGCGGCTCCGGCACTGTGATTGGCCGGAACCGCGATGACGTCACTCCCGCGCATGCGCACGTTAGCAGCGGCATGCTCAGTGCGCCTGCGCGCCGCTGTCTACGGCGCATGCGCCATAGACAGCGGTGCCTGTCTTTTTGCAAATATCTCCTAAACCATGTAGGTTTAGGAGATATTTCTTGGACCTACAGGTAAGCCTTAATCTAGGCTTACCTGTAGGTCAAAGTGGTCTGTAAGGGTTTACAACTAATTTATAGTGAACTTGTTGCTTTGTCCTGCATGGACAAATCAAAGAATCATTTTACAGAATGCAGCTTTATATGGCACAGTTTTATTTTGCTTTTAGAAACGTTTCCTTTTTAAGCGTGAATCGGTTCCACCGTTGAGCCTTCTCTCTAATTCCTTAATTGTGCTTCGGAGGTTTTCAATTTCTTTGGTCTTTTCCTCTTGCAAATGCTGCAGTTTCTGTGGGAAGAGAGCCAGCTGTGAATAGCTAACAGACACATTCAAGTAAATGGGTTTTTTCTATCATTCCGCAAACTTCATCCTTCTAACAATGATTAATCTCCACAATGCTACAGGAGCACATGAAACAGGTTTTAATTTAAAGAATTTCTGTGATCCTTGAATTCTTAGAAGTTCTATTGTGTACACAAGGACATCATGACATGTAGCAAGATATATTGTATAAACTTATATAGTCACAAAAAAGGGCGATCTTGTACAAGACTAAAAGGGGTTGATTTACTAAAGGCACACACAGACTGTGCACTTTGCAAGTGCAGCTGCCCCAGAGCTTAGTAAATGAGGTAAAGCTTTAGAAAGAATAACCAATCACGTGCAAAGAAAATACAAAAAAAAACAGCATTCTTGCTTGCACATGATTGGATGATGGAAATCAGCAGAGCTTCTGCTTATTTACTAAGCTCTGGAGCAACTGCAGTTGCAGAATGAGTAGATTGCAGAGTGCACAGTCTATTTGCCTTTAATAAATCAACCCCAATGTGTCTCTTTCATGAAAAATATTGTACCCCGATAACTGTTAGGGATGAGGTAATGTGATCATTTTCATCTAGACCCAAATTTTGGTGAAAGGGTGGAATGTCGGTGAAATTTCACCATTTTGGCAAATGCATTAGACTCAATAGTAAAGGTGAAATTAAAACGTAGCAAAAATTGTAGCTGCTGACTTTTAACCATCTCAATACAGTGCACTTTCACCCCCTTCCTGCCCAGGCCATTTCTCAACTTTCAGCGATGTCAAACTGTGAATGATAATTGCGCAGTCATGCGACGCTGTACCCAAATAAAATTTTGTATTATTTTTTCCCCACAAATAGAGCTTTCTTTTAGTGGTATTTGATCACCTCTGCGGTTTTTATTTTTTGCGCTATAAACAAAAGAAGAGTGACAAGTTTGAAAAAAACACAATATTTTTTACTTTTTGCTAAAATAAATATCTGATATCTATACTTAGAACACACATCCTTCTCCTCTCCTCTCTGACAGGACGTGGATCTGTGTGTTTACACACACAGATCCACGGTCCTGCTGTGTTACTGGGCAATCGCAGGTGCCCGGCGGACATCGCAGCCGCCGGGCACGCGCATCGGGTGCCCAGTAACATGGCGGGCGCACGTGATTGCCGCCGGCGGTGCGCGCGTGCCGCCTGGTGGGCAGGGAAGGCGAGGGCGTCATATAACGCCCTCCCAGAATGAGAGCCGCGCTGCCTGGCCGTCATATGACAGCCGGCGGACGGCAATCGGTTAATATACAGACACTCACCTATCCAAGGATCCAGTGCTTTCCTCACCGGGCTGGTTCTTCACCAGTCTTCGAGTCCTCGGCGATGGCATGTTTACTGTGGGCAGCCGGCTGTGACACCTTGCGACTTCACACTGCGCATTTGCCAGCTGTGCTGCGCTTTTATGAATGGCCTGCAGCCTTCTGGAACCTGTAGGCAAGGGTGTGGGGGGACTTTTGGTGGATCCACCACAGAGATCCGACTGGAAGTGGGAGCAGGTACCTATCAAAATCAGATACTCCCCCCCCCCAAAAAAGTAAAAAATCATATAAATGTGGCGGGGGGGGGGGGGGGGAGAGGAGCGGAACTGTTGATGTTCCACTTTAAGGTGTTGTTTCTTTTTATTTTAAATGGAGCAATTCAGTTTTAATTCCCCTGGACCTGATCTTGTGCCAAAAACAGCTCCTTGTTAGTCTCATTATTTTATTTTATTTTTATTTACAGGAAAATAAAAGGAAAAAAGGAAAATGACAATAAGCAAATAATCATTGAATACACAAAAAGGGAAAAAAAACACAGTTACAAAGAACATTGAAGTGGATCTTCACCCTAAGGCCCATTTTACACAGACGATTCGATCAGGTCCCCCTGTCAGTTTTTCTGGCAGACCTGATTGCAAGGTCCATGTATTTCTATGGACAGACGGGTGTAAACAGACTTGTGTCCATTTACACCCACCTACCTCCAGGTCTAAACAGATCCGCTAAAAAAAACAAAAAAAAAAAAAACATAAGGGAATCTGTCCTCTTCGTTTAGGCCAATCGAATCAGAGGGTAGTGGAGTGTAAACGGACAGTAGAGTCTGTTAACTCCCAGGCATGCCTATAAATCGGAGCTCTGTCTGTGTCCACTCTGCAGAAACTGAGCAAACACAGCTGACCAATCAGCAAGGAACCTGTGAGAGGATCCCCTGCTGATGGGAACGGTATCTGACCTATGTGAAAGGCGCCTAAAGGACATGTTGTGCTGCCCTGCTCCCCCCCCCCCCCCCCCCCATTTTTATAAATAGATTTTTTTTAAAGTGCTTTATTGGTGCTGCAAAGCTTAGGTGAGAATTTCTCCCCACCCCCTGTGCATGTGCAGATGTGCTGCAGGACTTGGGTAGTCTGAAACCTTCCTTGCTTTGCTCCTTTGTGGAAAATCCCCTGCGCAGATGTGCTGACGGGCTCTGTCAGGACCCAAAACTGTCGCCATTCAGTCGCCACAGGCGTGTGAAACTTTAAATCTTGACATTCTAGTATCTATTTACTGGGAGCAACATTATCTTTTACATTTTATTAAAATTGGGTATTAGATTGTGTTTGTGTGCACTAAAATGCATTTAAGTGTATTTTTCCTGAACATTTGCATTTGATCATAACAACTACCATTTTTTTCTCCAGGGACTCTGCTTTCAGAAAATATAAAATGTTTGGGGCTTCTAACTACTATGTATAATGTCAAAATTGCCCTGGGTAGCAGGTGTTTAAGGAGCTATTTATTTTTTCACAGCAAGCCCCACAGCAAGCAGCATGCTATGGGGCACCCGAGCCGCTGCTCTGTGTGTGTCCATTCAGGGACAGAGCTGCGGTTCAGCCCCACCCCCTCTCTCTCCTCATTTTCTCACTGACTTTGTTTGAGAGCCAATGGCCCCCGCTGCTGTCTCAGCCAATAAGGAGGGAGAGTCCTGGGCAGCCGAGACTCTCGTGCAACATTGCTGGGTCAAGATGGGCTCAGGTAAGTAGAGACTAAGAAACTAATGGGGGCTAAGGGAGACTGTTGAACACTGAAGGTTTTTTATCTTAATGCATAAAATGCATTAAGATAAAAAAAACCTTCTGACTTTACATCCATTTTTTTTTTAAATTCTCTTTATTGAATTTTAATAGATTTACAAAAACAGAGCCTTGGGGCATTCCCCGGCTCAAAAAAGTACCACGTAAATCGGTACCTAACGACAGGTTATCAGCCTAAACAGTGATGTTAGCAACAGAAAAACAGACAAAAAAACAAAACAAAGATACAAACAATAAAACATCACTGCTCAGCCACTCCATTTGGAGAAATTTAGAAAGGAGAATGAGCTACTCGTCTTCGACAGAGGTGAGGTTTCCCAAGAGGGAACTCTGGTACTAGGCCTAGAATACTAAGTGTTCAACTATAGGGGTGTCATGAGGGTCTTAGCAGGTGTTAGCATGGAAGGAGTAGTTAATGGGTATCAGATAAACCGTCTATTCTTGAGCGGCATTAGTAGAGGCAAAGTCAAGCCATAGTTTCCACACTTTGTCAAATTTAGCAATACACCCACGGAAGTGATATGTGGCTTTATATCATGGTATTGTTAGAATTGACCAGGGCTTTCCAAGAGTTCAGAGAGGGCGCATCTGATTGTTACTTTACATCCATTTTAAGTAGCACAACTATTTATGCTAATAATTGAGTTACACAGTGTGAAATACCCCACAGTAGGGTTGCTGCTTCTTGTCACAGTATTATTTATTTCTCTTCAGCTCAAGTGCAGTTTCTTTGTAATTTTTAGCTGTTTGTATACTTTTTTAGTTTGGGTTTCTGTTTGTTTCAGTCCTGCACTGATTGTGTGCGTCATGGTCAGGGGTCAGGCTCAGAGACCAGTAGCTATAGCAGTAGAGAGGCTAGCACCGACCAGCTGGGTAAGTACACAAGTAGGTCCCCCTGGCGGATAACATGGGCTCACCCAAGGCGCATGAGCTAAGCATTAACTGGTATTCCTCAGAGTGCCTGATGGTGGAGATGGGTTTTGCTGTGTGTTAGTACCAGATTGTGGTCCTCAGGAGCGCCCCGCCAGGTGAGGAGCACACCAGGCTCCAGTAGCAGATATAGCAGGTAGGGATCAAGCAGAAGCCTGTCAGTAAACAAGCCAATGGTTGGCAACAAGTGGTTGTAGGTTGGGATCAAGCAGAAGCGTAGTCAAGGAACAAGCCAAAGGTCAATAACAAATGGTTGCAGGCTGAGATTGTGCGGAAGCATAGTCGAGGAACAAGCCAAGATCTATAACGAGTGGTGGTGAAGATATGGACGGCAGCAGGAGAGGCAAGAGCAGGATATTGGAGCACAATAAATGGCAAATAGGAAGTGCAAATGCATTGCTTAACCGGTTCCCGGCCGGCTTGCATACATATACGGGGACAGAATGGCTCCCCTACGCAAAAACCAGTACAGGTACAGGGTTCCTTTAGGAGCCGCCAGAAGGAAGGGGGCACGCGAGCTGCACGACGGGGAGCCGATGCGCATGGCCGGCGGGCACGAGCACCAGCAACACACAAATCCCTATGCTGTTAGAGGAGAGGAGACATGTTTGTTCCTACTATGTAGGAACAGCGAAATGTCTCCTCTCCTACTCAGTCCTATCCCCATACAGTTAGAAACACATACGAGGAAACACATTTAACCCCTTGATCGCCCCCTAGTCTTAACCCCTTCCCTACCAGTGTCATTTACACAGTAATCAGTGCATTTTTATAGCATTGATTGTTGTATAAATGTCAATGGTCCCAAAAATGTGTCAAAAGTGTCCGATCTGTCCCCCGCAATGTCACAATACCGCTAAAAATTGCAGATCACCGCCAAAAAAAAATGCCATAAATCTTTCCCATAGTTTGTAGACGCTATAACTTTTGCGCAAACCAATCAATATACCCTTATTGCGATTTTTTTACCAAAAGTATGTAGAAGAAAATATATTGGCCTAAACTGATGAAGAAGTTAAAAAAAAAAAACCACATTTTTGGGGATATTTATTATAGCAAAAAGTAAAAAATATTTTTTTTTTCAAAAGAAATAGTCGCTCTTTTTATGCGTATAGCGCAAAAAAATTAAAAACGCAGAGGTGATCAAATAGCACCAAAAGTAAGCTCTATTTGTAGGGCCCAAATTTCGTTTGGGCACAGCATTGCATGACCGCGCAATCACCAGTAAAAGTGACGCAGTGCCAAATTTTAAAAAGTGCTCTGGTTAGGAAGGGGGTAAAACCTTCCGGAGCTGAAGTGGTTAAATAGGAAGTTCATGGGAGAAGCAAGGAGTTCAGGGTTCACCAGAAACAAGGCACAAGGCAGGATTGTCCAAAGGATCAGAGAGGGTGCTGTCCAGCATCTCAGGTGGCTCAGCAAGAAAAGCCTCTAGAAATGTAGTTACCGTATCTCCTATTCATAATATTCTTAAGCGGTAGTCTTGAGAGCAAAATAAAAGAAATGGTCCCCTGCTGGTTTAAAGGGGTTGTAAAGGTTCGTGTTTTTCTAACTTAATGCATCCTATGCATTAAGGCAAAAAAACACCTGCCAGTGACCGGCCCCCTGCCCCCCCCCCCCGTTTTACTTACCTGAGCCCCTTCATCTTTTTCGGCGGGGACGCATCATCCTGCTCTCCATACAGTCCCGGCTTTGATTGGATAGATTGATAGTAGCGCAGCCATTGGCTCCCACTGCTGTCAATCGAATCCAATGACCTGGGCGCCGGGGAGGAGTCATACATTCGGCTTCTATGGACGCCGAATGAATGACTCAGGAGCGCACCCGCAAGATAACCCCCTCGGGAGAGCGCTTTTCCTAGGGGGTTATTAAATGTGGGGAGGAGCCGCGAGAGCCACCAAGGGCCCCCAGAAGAGGATGTTCGGGGCCATTCTGTGCAAAACGAGCTGCACAGTGGAAGTAAGTATGACATGTTTGTTATTAAAAAAAACCAAAAAAAAACAAAGCTTTACTATCACTTTAAGTCCTAAGGTACCAGAATGCACTACAATGTGCCACCTCATCCCTTTAAAACCAAACATATTAAGTACACAGTACTGTGGCTGTAGTAGTACTGTGCCCTCCAGGTTTTGTATTTTCTGACACTTGATTGGCTGGGCCGGGGTGACATCACTCCTGCACATGCACGTGAGAGTTCCATCGCAGTGGCACACAGTGTGGGCCGTAAATGTGGTCTGAGCTGTGCATATGCGGCTCAGATCACATTACCCGCTGACAGGTAGGGATGAGCCGAACACCCCCCGGTTCGGTTCGCACCAGAACCTGCGAACGGACCGAAAGTTCGCACGAACGTTAGAACCCCATTGACGTCTATGGGACTCGAACGTTCGAAATCAAAAGTGCTCATTTTAAAGGCTAATTTGCATGGTATTGTCCTAAAAAGGGTTTGGGGACCCGGGTCCTACCCCAGGGGACATGTATCAATGCAAAAAAAACGTTTAAAAACGGCCGTTTTTTCGGGAGCAGTGATTTTAATGATGCTTAAAGTAAAAAAAAAAAAAGTGAAATATTCCTTTAAATATCGTACCTGGGGGGTGTCTATAGTATGCCTGTAAAGTGACGCGTGTTTCCCGTGTTTAGAACAGTCCCTGCACCAAATGTCATTTTTAAAGGAAAAAATCTCATTTAAAACTGCTTGCGGGTTTAATGTAATGTTGGGTCATGGCAATATGGATGAAAATCGGTGAGACAAACGGCATGGGTACCCCCCAGTCCATTACCAGGCCCTTTGGGTCTTGTATGGATATTAAGGGGAACCCCACACCCAAATTAAAATAAGGAAAGGTGTGGGGCCACCAGGCCCTATATACTCTGAACAGCAGTATACAGGCGGTGCAAACAAGACAGGGACTGTAGGTTTGTTGTTAAGTAGAATCTCTTTGTAATTTTGAACGGGTACATTTTTAACGTGTTTAGCTCCAGCCAAAAAATCTTTTTTAAGCTTTTTGGAAAACATAGGGAAGGGTTATCACCCCTGTGACATTTGTTTTGCTGTCTTTCCTCCTCTTCAGAAGATTTTACCTCACTTTTTGTCCCAATGAAAAATGTTTTTTGAAAATTTGGGTTTTTTTGTGGAACAAGGATTGGAAAGCATCAGTGGAAAGGAGAAATTTTTTTCCCCATATTAACTCTTACAGGAGAGAATTTCCCTTCCTAGGGGTAGATTTCATCTCACTTCCTGTTGTCTCCTTCCGTTTGCAAGTAGGAGTCGTTTGTAAGTTAGATGTTTGAAAGTAGGGTCCTGCCCTATATACTCAGCAGAAATTTGGGCCTTAGGTGTTGCTGTGGCCACAACACTGTAAGCCCTCATAGGGCCCTGCTGTGAAATATTAGATCAAGAATTGTAATTACATGCCCCTGTTGAACAGGAGCTGAAAAATTAGGCCTTAGGCACTGGTGCTGGTGCCACAACACTGCAACCCCTCACAGACACTCTAGTTAGAACGCAGGAATGAGCCCTGCTGCAAAGTATTGCATCAAAAATTGTAATTACACACCCCTGTTAGAGAGGGGCAGAAAAATTGGGGCCTTAGGCACTGGTGCTGGTGCCACAACACTGCAACCCCTCACAGACACTCTAGTTGGAACGCAGGAACGAACCCTGCTGCAAAGTATTGCATCAAAAATTGTAATTACACGCCCCTGCTAGACAGGGGCAGAAAAATTGGGCCTTAGGCACTGGTGCTGGTGCCACAACACTTCAACCCCTCACAGACACTCTAGTTGGAACGCAGGAACGAGCCCTGCTGCAAAGTATTGCATCAAAAATTGTAATTACACGCCCCTGTTAGACAGGGGCAGAAAAATTGGGCCTTAGGCACTGGTGCTGGTGCCACAACACTGCAACCCCTCACAGACACTCTAGTTGGAATGCAGGAACGAGCCCTGCTGCAAAGTATTACATCAAAAATTGTAATTACACGCCCCTGTTAAACAGGGGCTGAAAAATTGTGCCTTAGGCACTGGTGGTGGCGCCCAGAACCAAAAATGTTCTTACAAGCTATCAGCGTGATGATTGAGGAGGAAGAGGATAATTACTCAGGGATAGTCACTCAGCATCAGCATAGGCAGTCTTTGAAGGGATCTGAGATTTCAAAAAAAATTATTCGGTTACATCAGCATCAGGTGCTTGGTAGCTGGTGGTGATCCAAGACTGATTCATTTTTATGAAGGTCAGTCGATCGACCGAGTCGGTGGACAGACGCACCCTGTGATCGGTTACCACGCCTCCAGCAGCACTGAATGTGCGTTCCGAAAGAACGCTGGATGCAGGACAGGCCAGTAGCTCAATTGCATACTGTGCAAGCTCTGGCCAGTGATCCATCCTCAAGACCCAGTAACCCAGAGGATTTTCGGTGGGAAAGGTGTCCAAGTCTGATCTTGCCCCTAGGTATTCCTGCACCATGTAAAACAGACGCTGGCGATGGTTGCTGGAACCGATCATACCTTGGGGCTGCGGACCAAAAAATTGTCTGAACGCATCGGTCAGACGGCCACCTTCTCCACCGCTCCTTCTTTGACTGACCGAAGCCTCAGCAACACGTTGTCCAGAAACAGGCATTTGTAACCTCCCAGTCTCTGGGAACGCGTTGCACAGACCTTTCTGCAAGGCCTCCCGAAGATGTTTCATCCTCTGCTCCCTCTGCGATGGCAAGATAAGGTCCGCAACCTTACCCTTGTAACGTGGATCAAGGAGGGTTGCCAGCCAGTATTGGTCCTTCTCCTTGATACCACGAATACGAGGATCCTTACGCAGGCTTTGCAGGATCAGGGAGGCCATGTAGCGTAGGTTTGCTGAGGCATTCGGTCCGGAGTCCTCTGGGTCACTAAGGACGACAACGTCCGCAGCCACCTCCTCCCAGCCACGTACAAGTCCATGTGTTTCTTGGGACTGATCCCTTAAAGACTGCTGCTGGTGCTGAGTGCCAGGCTCCACCTCCATACTGACACAATCTTCCTCCTCCTCCTCCTCCTCGTCCTCTTCCTGTGTGATCGGTGGGCACGCAGTAACACTGTCTGGATAAAGGGGGCCTTGAGAGCTAAGGAAGTCCTCCTCTTCCTGCCTCTGTTCTGCCTCAAGTGCCCTGTCCATTATTCCACGCAGCGTGTGCTCCAACAGGTGGACAAGGGGGACAGTGTCACTGATGCATGCACTGTCACTGCTCACCATCCTCGTGGCCTCCTCGAATGGTGACAGGACAGTGCATGCATCCCTGATCATGGCCCACTGGCGTGGGGAAAAAAAAACAAGCTCCCCTGACCCTGTCCTGGTGCCATAGTCGCACAGGTACTCATTGATGGCCCTCTGCTGCGTGTGCAGCCGCTGCAGCATGGCCAACGTTGAGTTCCACCTGGTGGGCATGTCACAGATTAGGCGGTTTTTGGGCAGGTTAAACTCCTTTTGGAGGTCCGTCAGCCGAGCACTGGCATTATATGACCGGCGGAAATGCACACAGACTTTCCTGGCCTGCCTCAGGACATCCTGTAAGCCCGGGTACCTGCCCAAGAACCGCTGCACCACCAAGTTAAGGACGTGAGCCAAACAGGGCACATGGGTCATTTGTCCCTGTCGGAGGGCAGAGAGGAGGTTGGTGCCATTGTCGCAAACCACCATTCCTGCCTTAAGTTGGCGTGGCGTCAACCACCTCTGAACCTGCCCCTGCAGAGCTGACAGAACCTCTGCCCCAGTGTGGCTCCTGTCCCCCAAGCACACCAGCTCAAGCACCGCATGGCATCTTTTGGCCTGCGTACTTGTGTAGCCCCTTGAACGACTACGGAGCACCGCTGGTTCCGAGGAAGAGGCCATGGAGGAAGAAGAAGAGGAGGGGGTGGAGGAGAGAGGTGTGTCACAATCAGAATTTTGGAGGGGTGGTGGCGGAACAACCTCCAACACTACTGCACCTTGTCCTGCATCCTTCCCAGCTGCCAGCAGAGTCACCCAATGCGCCGTGAAACTTAGGTAACGTCCCTGTCCATGCCTGCTGGACCATGAGTCAGCGGTAATATGCACCTTACCGCTGACCGCCCTGTCCAGCGAGGCATGGACATTGCCTTCCACATGCCGGTAGAGAGCCGGAATCGCCTTCCGTGAGAAAAAGTGGCGTTTGGGTACCTGCCACTGAGGAACCGCACATTCCACAAACTCACGGAAGGGGGCAGAGTCTACCAACTGAAAAGGCAGCAGTTGAAGTGCTAGCAATTTTGCCAAGCTAGCATTCAACCGCTGGGCATGTGGATGGCTGGGAGCAAACTTCTTTTGGCGGTGCAGCAGCTGGGGCAGGGAAATTTGCCTGGTACAATCTGACGTCGGTGTACCAAAAGCAGATTGCCCACAAGTACTTGGCTGTGACACACCTAATTCTACACCTTCATTCCTCTCACTGCAGGTCTCAGAGAGGACTGGAGGTCTAGTGGGGTTGGAAATCTCAGCTGATGAGGAGCAAGGAGAGATCCTCTTTGTTCTTTGGTGTGGGTCTTTTAGATACGCCTGCCAACGAACTGCATGGCAGGTCAACATATGTCTGGTCAAGCATGTGGTACCCAAGCGGGAGATGTTTTGGCCACGTGAGATACGCTTGAGACATATGTTGCAAATAGCAGCGGTGCGATCTGATGCACTCGTCTCAAAAAAGGCCCACACCAAAGAACTTTTTGAATAACGCGCAGAGACTGCAGCGCCCTGCACATGTGGAGCTTTGGGGTGTGATGCAGTCAATGTGCTGCCCTTAGGCTGGCCCCTGGAGGGCATCCTGCCTCGTTGGTGATGTGCCGCCTCCTCCTCCTCCTCCTCCTCCTCTCTCCTATCAGGCACCCACGTTGAGTCAGTGACCTCATCATCCCCTCCCTCCTCATCACTGGAGCAAACCTGGCAGTATGCTGCAGCAGGGGGAGCATGACTGCCAGATTGCTGTCCTTCTTGGGCACCCCCTCTGTCCGTGCTCATGTTACTGCCTTCATCGAGCTCAGTATCATCATCAGAGCCTTCCAAACGCTGGGCATCCTCCTGGAGCATGTACCCAACACTGTGGTCAAACAGTTCGAGGGACTCCTCAGGAGGACATGGTGGAGCTAGGGAAGGAGTCACTGATGACATTGAGCCGAGGGAAGAGGCCGCTGCTTTGCCAGACAAAGCACCCTGGGCATGGGTGAGAGAGGATGAGGAGGATGAGGACGGCTTGGTCATCCACTCGACCAAGTCTTCCGCATGTTGCGGCTCAACACGGCCAGCTGCCGAAAAAAAGGCCAAGCGTGTCCTATGGCCACGTGCTGATGAGGATGCACGTCTCCACGACCAGCACTAGACACAGAGCCTGCTTGCCCTCTCTTATTGGCTTGTGACTGTCTGCCTCTCCTTCTTGGCCTTCCAGACATACTAATGGCCTGTAGCTGCACTAAGCTGGGATATATATATCTATATATATATATATATATATGTACTGATACTGCAGCTAGTAAAATCAACTGCTGCTTGTAGTATGAGAACACCACCAACCTTCTACAGGTAGCTTTAGCTGAACACTGTGAGGTGGACGCACCCCACTAACTTGTAGGTTTAGCTGAACACTGTGAGCAGGACGCACTGCACTAACTGTAAATAGTCTAGCTGCCTGACCGTGGTACTAATAGGATCAAAAGAACACCAGTAATTTTCTTCAGGTAGCTTTATATACTGTAACAAGACAAGCCTGCCTGTCAGTAGGAAGATAACAGGAACGGATCTAGCTGAACACTGTGAGCAGGACGCACTGTACTAAATGTAAATAGTCTAGAAGATAACAGGAACGGATCTAGCTGAACACTGTGAGCAGGACGCACTGTACTAAATGTAAATAGTCTAGCTGCCTGACCGTGGTACTAATAGGATCAAAAGAACACCAGTAATTTTCTTCAGGTAGCTTTATATACTGTAACAAGACAAGCCTGCCTGTCAGTAGGAAGATAACAGGAACGGATCTAGCTGAACACTGTGAGCAGGACGCACTGTACTAAATGTAAATAGTCTAGAAGATAACAGGAACGGATCTAGCTGAACACTGTGAGCAGGACGCACTGTACTAAATGTAAATAGTCTAGCTGCCTGACCGTGGTACTAATAGGATCAAAAGAACACCAGTAATTTTCTTTAGGTAGCTGTTAATACTGTAACAAGACAAGCCTGCCTGTCAGTAGGAAGATAACAGGAACGGATCTAGCTGAACACTGTGAGCAGGACGCACTGCACTAAATGTAAATAGTCTAGAAAATAACAGGAACGGATCTAGCTGAACACTGTGAGCAGGACACACTGTACTAAATGTAAATAGTCTAGCTGCCTGACCGTGGTACTAATAGGATCAAAAGAACACCAGTAATTTTCTTTAGGTAGCTGTTAATACTGTAACAAGACAAGCCTGCCTGTCAGTAGGAAGATAACAGGAACGGATCTAGCTGAACACTGTGAGCAGGACGCACTGCACTAAATGTAAATAGTCTAGAAGATAACAGGAACGGATCTAGCTGAACACTGTGAGCAGGACGCACTGTACTAAATGTAAATAGTCTAGCTGCCTGACCGTGGTACTAATAGGATCAAAAGAACACCAGTAATTTTCTTCAGGTAGCTGTTAATACTGTAACAAGACAAGCCTGCCTGTCAGTAGGAAGATAACAGGAACGGATCTAGCTGAACACTGTGAGCAGGACGCACTGCACTAAATGTAAATAGTCTAGAAGTTAACAGGAACGGATCTAGCTGAACACTGTGATCAGGACGCACTGCACTAAATGTAAATAGTCTAGAAGATAACAGGAACGGATCTAGCTAAACTGAATACAGTGTATATATATATATGCAACACCTGGGATGCATATATATACACAATACACTGTAAGTGCAGCTAACTGACTGACTGTTCTGCCTAATCTATCTAACTCAAATCAAATGACACTGTCTCTCTGTCTATCTCTTTCAACGCCGGAACACACACTACACAGGGCCGCCGTGCAGGCGGCCTTATATAGTGTGGGGCGTGTACTAAATCCCCTGAGCCATAATTGGCCAAAGCCTCCTTGGCTTTGGCCAATTACGGCTCTCTGTTCAGGCGGCGCTGTGATTGGCCAAGCATGCGGGTCATAGTGCATGCTTGGCCAATCATCAGCAAGCAATGCACTGCGATGCCGCAGTGAATTATGGGCCGTGACGCGCCACACGAATTTGGCGCGAACGGCCCATATCGTTCGCAATTCGGCGAACGACCGAACAGCCGATGTTCGAGTCGAACATGGGTTCGACTCGAACACGAAGCTCATCCCTACTGACAGGCAGGGGGGACATTTAGTGACCTCTAGGGTATCCTCTGTTATAAAAAGCCTACCTGTCAGCGTTTTTTAAAATTACTGACTTTACTACCACTTTAACTAGATTATTGCATGAAATTGCATAAAAGAGGAGATCTTAGCAGTGAGGTGTTGCTTTGGACCTATGGGCTTCGATAAGGAAAATACACCTCTGCTAATTCACCTATTATAACGAAATGTCCAATTAAATGTCCAAATATAATACATGGTGATGATGTGTATTATACATGAAAACACGCCAGTAGAGGGTACTGTTGTCCACAATGAGAAGCCTTATCCTCTGAATAGAGAAAACACTTTGTATACATACAATGGGGGTCAGTTCACCAAGCTGCAGGAGTTATTTGCCCTGTGTCCATCATATTATCACATTACAATTTTCTCACAAAAATATTAAATTAGAAAGCATATACTGTGCATATATGCCATAGGTGTGAAATATTTTCAGGCAGATAGATAGATAGATAGATAGATAGATAGATAGATAGATAGATAGATAGATAGATAGATAGATAGATTTAAGAGGGTGTACACCAAATATAGTTATCTATGCTTGTATCCAGGTGTGTCCCAAAAAACACCCAAACAAACAAAATACAGGGGAGAGCAGATGCTGCCCCCCCCCCCCCCCCCACGATCATGGTGACTGTCCCTCAGTGTCATCACGTCCAATGTAGGGTTATGGACACTGCATTGGTCTTGATAATGTCAGGACCCTAGACTGCTGGAGCATGGGGTAGAAGAAGCTGCAGGGACCGGTCTAACAGCAGGAAGAAGCAGAGGGCAGGGTAAGAAAATCTTATTCTGTTCCCTTAGACCAGGGGTGTCAAACACAAGCCACATTAGCAGTATAGTTGCCCCCAAAGGGCCAGTTGTACTTGTAAGACTATGTATCTACTCTTTTATTATTCAGGAGTGAGACATGTACAAAGTTTAGGAGTGCGCTACTTACAGTGTGCAGAGTTCAGGAATGTGCTTTGTACAGAGTGCAGAGTTAAGCGGTGTGTTAGGTACAGTGTGCAGAGTTCAGGGGTATGCTGTGTACAGAGTGCAGTTAAGGGGTGTGCTGTGTACAGTGTGCAGAGTTCAGGGGTGCGCTGTGTACAGTGTGCAGAGTTCAGGGGTGCGCTGTGTACAGTGTGCAGAGTTAAGGGGTGTGCCATGTACAGTGTGCAGAATTCAGGGTGTGCTGTGTACAGAGTGCAGAGTTTAGGAGTGCGCTACATACAGGGTGCAGAGTTTAGGGGTGTGCTGTGTGCAGAGTTAATGGGTGTGCTAGGTACAGTGTGCAGAGTTCAGGGGTGTACTGTGTACAGAGTGCAGAGTTAAGGGGTGTGCTAGATACAGTGTGTAGAGTTCAAGGGTGTGCTGTGTACAGAGTGCAGAGTTTAGGAGTGCGCTACGTACAGGGTGCAGAGTTCAGGGTGTGCTGTGTACAGAGTACAGAGTTAATGGGTGTGCTAGGTACAGTGTGCAGATTTCAGGGGTGTGCTGTGTACGGAGTGCAGAGTTAAGAGGTGTGCTAGGTAAAGTGTGCAGAGTTCAGAGGTGTGCTGTGTACAGTGTGCAGAGTTTAGGAGTGCGTTACATACAGGGTACAGAGTTCAGGGGTGTGCTGTGTACAGAGTTCAGGAGTGTTATGTACAGAGTGCAGTGTTCAGGGGAGCACTACGTACAGAGTGCAGAGTTCAGGGGTGTGCTATGTACAAAGTGCAGAGTTCAGGGGTGCACTATGTATTGAATGCAGAGTTCAGGTATGCACAATGTATAGAGTGCAGGATTTAGAGATGCACAGTGCATCCTTGGATTTCTACTCTCTCCTACCTCTCCCTATGTAGGGTCTAGTACCACCCTGTGTAAGCAGTTCTCTCTACTACCCATGTATATGGCTGTTATACATCCCTTGCAGGGAGATCATTCTTGCTCTCAGATTCTGGAGAACTATCCCCGCGTGAGGGATGTTTTACATGCTGTTGAAAGCAAAGCTGTCCCTTGTAAACAGAGAGGGCTTCTTTGTTTACAAATGACAGCAGGGAGCGGGAGTGGAGGGGGAGCTAGAGGTGGCAGAATGGAGTTACGCCACAATCCGGCTGCAAAACTGGATGGGAAGGCCACATGGCAGGGCCTGGCAGGCCAGATTTGGCCCACGGGCCTTGTGTTTGACATATGTGCCTAGACCAAAATGAGCAATTAATTCTTGCAATCTGGGCTTTGGGCTTTAACATATTCATAGCAAACCTTTGCTTAAAAGACAGGGATTCTTAGTTTGTATTTCTTAAAATACATGTTCAGGCTGGCCAACTTTGTAAAAGTGTTCCCCCTTTACAGAGATGTAACTAGAACCTTCAGGGCCCCAGTGCAAGAAACTATGACCCGAGAAAAAAAGCTCTCTTCCGTAGGGCTTTTTTCCTTAGGGCTTTTTTTCTCCGAGAATAAGTGCAGGGTCTGATCCAGAGGGTTGGGTCCCTGGCCTCCTGGCCTAGATTGTGGTAGTTCTAGCTACGGACAGTTTTTCGGAACAGAACACTGGCTCCTCTCTAGCAGGGGGGGAGGAGCGGTTAGTAATTCCTAATGCAATTAGGAAGGAGTGATGGGAACGACGGTGGAGCCTAATGGTAAAGGGCTCTCACCAAGCTCCCTGAACTACATGCCTTTCTGTCTGGAGTGGGGGCAGCTGTGGTCTGGATCGTTGGTCAGGGTTGGTCCTGAAAGCCTATGGAGTATGTGCCCCTGGAGTGGCAGTCCAGGGGTGCCAAAAAATCACTGTGAGTGGCAGTCACTTTGATTTGAGGCACCACAGTCACTGCACCATGGAACACACTTTTTTAGCACCTGCCTCTTGGGCCAGACCTTTTGGCTGGGACCAGAGGAATTTTTTATTCCTGGCCGGAGGGCCTGGTCATTCTTTCACACAATGGCCACCTTTTCACTTTCCTCTTCACTTATTCCTTCCCCACTTTATTTATTAAACCTATGTTTGTCACTTTTTGTATTTTTGTGTTTGTACACGGTTTGTTGCACTGTGTGTTGAGTAGGGTAGCAGGTCCTCGGGCCAGCCCTGAAAGTCTTGGGAAGCAGTGGACATGGCCTTTTGGCTTAGTTCGCCCTCTCTCATGGGGTCTCCCTTTGGGGGAGCCTCACCTAGTACTTGGGTGGGTCTGTTTAGGCAGGCCCTGCAGAGAACGGGATCCGCCTGGTTTTGGCCAGATGGACCAACTGTAAGTATCCTTGTCCCTGTCTGGAGCCTAACCTCCCGGGGGATTCAGGGAAAGGCACATTTGTGTACCCGTTTGCTCTTTTTTGTGTTTCAGTCTTTATGTGTGTGCACATTTTTTTGGCACCGGGTGAAGTTTTTTGGGTGTGTTATGCACGCCATACGCTTTCAAAAAAAAAAAAAAAATAAGTGCAGGAGCTTACCCTGCCCCTTCCTGGCAAACTCCCCACCCCCAACCCCGCCAAAATAAATTGGCACCAAATAATAGATGTGGTCAGGGCTCAGAACTGCATATTTCACAAGGCGCAAGGTTCAGGAATGTGTAACATACAGAGTACAAGGCTCAGGAGTGCGTATCACACAAGGTGCAGAAAAAAATGGGACAGTATCTACATCCGATGCCAAGCGTCCTTTGTGCTGCTGACTGCTGTTCTAGTTGAAATGTAATGTTCTCTGCCCCTTGTGAAAGGTCCCTTGTCCTGACATCTTCCAGAGCAGTGCTTTGAAAAGTAGATGAAATGTGTAAGGTGGGGCTTTGTCCTTGTCAGCAGTGCCATGACAAGGTTATCTAGCGCCCAGGGCAAGGATGCCAAACTGTGCCCCCCCCCCCAAGATATATGAGCATAAGCAGAGCATGAGCAGCACAGATCCTCCCGAATCCCCTCCAGCACAAATCCCCCCTATCATTTCTACTAAGCACAAACCCTCCCCCCTAAACCCCCGTTCCTAACACAAATTCCTCCACTCCCCAAAAAAATTGGCCTTCCTAGCTCAAAGCCCCTCCAAGCACAAATCCCCCCCTCCCCCTCAAATTCTACCTAGCACAAATCCTCCTCCCCAAATTTCCCCATGAGCATCAATCCTCCCCCCAACACAAATACCTCCACCTAGCAAGAATTCCCCCCTCCAAATTTCCCCTCATAGTATAGATTTCCCCTCCCCAAATGTTCCCTCCTAGCACAAATTCCCCCCCCCCTAACACAAATACCCCCCTCCATAAAAAATGTTTTCCTTACTACCACAAATCCCCCTCCCCAGCACATATCCCCCAAATCCCCCTTCCTAGCACCCCCCATCACCCCCTCTGCACAACAACCCCCCCCCCCTTAAAGCACATATTCTTCCCCCTCAAAACCTCCCACCTAGCACTAATCCTCTTATCCTTCTCCCCTCCCTAGCACACTCTAATCCCCTGTTGCTTACTTTGAACCCCCACCATGTCCCCAGTACTTCCTCCCAGGCTCCTCCTCATCTTGGCACACCAGAGTTGAGGAGGAGGCTAGGGCCAGCGGACTTTTAACACCATCTCCCAGTGGGGAGAGATGCTTGGCTGATGCAAGATTATAGGAGTGGCTCGGGAACATCTGCTGTCAGATCGGGACTTGAGTTGGCTTACCCTGCACAGTCCCGATCTAACAGTTCCAATGCAGGAGCGATCAGCAGCAGGAGCTGGAGGGGAGAGAGAAAGCACCTACTCCCGCCTCTCTTCTGTCTTTTGGATTCAGCTTGTGACTTACCGTGCTGAGCTGACAGGAGTAGTGATGCTGCTGTCACTACTGCTGCCATCATGTAGTGGCAGGAACTCTCCATGCGGTACCCCTCTCCACCTCACACGATACCAGCGCCCGGGGCAGCAGCCCCTCCTGCCTTCTACCTTGTCCCAGCCCTGTGTATCAGTGCTCACAGCCAGAACTAGTGCCTGGAGCCAACAGGCCAAAGCTGCTTTCCAGTGCTGATAGCGGCACTTCATATTGTAATGCCGCGTACACACGGTCGTACTTTTCGTCTACAAAAGTCGGACAGCCTGTCCGACAGACTTCCGGCAGACTTTCGGTGGACTTGCGGCGGACTTGCGGCCTACTTTCTAACGAACGGACTTGCCTACACACGACCACACAAAAGTCTAACGGATTCGTACGTGATGACGTACACCGGACTAAAATAAGGAAGTTCATAGCCAGTAGCCAATAGGTGCCCTAGCGTGGCTTTTTGTCCGTCGGACTAGCACACAGACGAGCGGATTTCGGGGTCCGTCGTAGTTACGAAGTAAAGTTTTAAAACATGTTTCAAATCTAAAGTACGTCGGATTTGAGGCTAAAAAAGTCAGTTGAAAGTCCGGAGAAGCCCACACACGATCGGATTACCAGCCAGCTTTAGTCCATCAGCGTCCGTTGGACTTTTGTAGACGAAAAGTAGGACCGTGTGTACGCGGCATAAGTGTTTGGTGGATGTCTTGTTTGTTTAATTAATAACAGTTTTACACTATGGAGGCTTTTTTCTCTCTTCCCTCTTCATTGTTTGATGGTATGAGCAGTCTATATTCTATTACATGAGCCATGTTTACACTGTTGGGAGTTGCCTGGGAGAGCGAAAGGAGATCCACTGGATATCTCTGTTTATAATCGCATGCGCTTGTGGCTGGTGTTGCATTTACCAGCAAATATTTCTGGTGAGTGTTGAGGTGGGGGACACTTGGTTTGCCATGGAGTTGGCAGTCATCCTGGTGTGGTGGAGCTGGCGATTAAAGATTTTCTGCACTTTGTGGACACTGGACATTCTTATACATAGGTGTGTGCAGCCTATTGCATTAGTGTGTGTGCCCCAAAAGCTTAAATACACGCACCTTTCACTGTAGCCTCAGCTTCACTGGATGGTGAATGAATGGGAAGTGCTCTGTGCTGAGCGGCTTCCTGTTCATTCACAATCTGAAGCATAGTAAACACACTTTACTGAGTGAGTGAGTGTGTTCACTGTGTTCATTTAGAAAAGACAGGGGTCAGCTAATGACATATTTATTAGCCCCTTTCCCCACTTTCCTTCCTGAAACATCCCCTGTAGCAGCTGGGAGGAAAGGAGGAAAGCCAGCAGCACTGGGGTGTGGGTGGGGGCAATACAGGGGGGATGCCCAGGCAGTAGGGTGAATCTTCAATGCACGTAGTGACTAGAGAGTGCCTTGAAAAAGTATTCATCTCCCTGAAATTTTCCACAATTTGTCATGTTACAATCAAAAACATATATTGTATGTATTTTATTGGGATTTTATGTGATAGACCAACACAAAGTGGAACATAATTGTGAAGTAGAAGGAAAATGATAAATGGTTTTCAATGGTTTTTTTTACAAATAAATATGTGAAAAGTGTGGAGTCAATATTTTGCTGAACCACCTATCACTGCAATTACAGCTGCAAGTCTTTTTGGGGATGTCTCTACCAGCTTTGCACATCTAGAGAGTGACATTTTTGCCCATTCTTCTTTGCAAAATAGCTCAAGCTCTGTCAGATTGGATAGAGAGCATCTGTGAACAGCAATTATCAAGTCTTGTCACAGATTCTCAATTGGATTTAGGTCTGGGCTTTGACTGGGCCATTCTAACACATGAATATGCTTTGATCTAAACCATTCTATTGTAGCTCTGGCTGTATGTTTAGGGTCATTGTCCTGCTGGAAGGTGAACCTCCACCTCATTCTCAAGTCTTTTGCAGACTCTAACAGGTTTTCTTCTAAGATTGCCCTGTATTTGGCTCCATCCTTCTTCCCATCAACTAAGATCAGCTTCCCTGTCCCTGCTGAAGAAAAGCATCCCCACAAAACGATGCTGCCACCACCATGTTTCACGGTGGGGATGGTGTGTTCAGGGTGATGTGTAGTGTTAGTTTTCTGCCACAAATGCTTTTAGGCCAAAAATTTCAATTTTGGTCTCATCTTACCAGAGCACCTTCTTCCACATGTTTGCTTTGTCCCCCACATGGCTTTGCGAAAACTGCAAACAGGACTTCTTATGGCTTTCTTTCAACAATGGCTTCCTTCTTGCCACTCTTCCATAAAGGCCAGATTTGTGAAGTGCACAACTAATAGTTGTCCTGTGGATAGATTCTCCCACCTGAGCTGCTGCAGCAACTCCAGAGTTAGCATGAGCCTCTTGGCTGCTTCTCTGATTAATGCTCTCCTTGCCCGGCCTGTCAGTTTAGGTGGGCGGTCATGTCTTGGTAGGTTTGCAGTTGTACCATACTCTTTCTATTTTCGGATGATGGATTGAACAGTGTTCTGTGAAATGTTCAGAGCTTGGGATATTTTTTTTATAACCTAACCCTGCTTTAAACTTCTCAACAACTTTATCCCTGACCTGTCTGGTGTTTTCCTTGGCCTTCATGATGCTGTTTGTTCACTAAGGTTCTCAAACAAACCTCTGAGGGCTTCACAGAACAGCTGTATTTATACTGAGAATAAATTACACACAGGTGGACTCTATTTACTAATTAGGTGACATCTGAAGGCAATTGGTTCCACTAGATTTTAGTTAGGGGTATCAGAGCAAAGGGGGCTGAATACAAATGCACGCCGCACTTTTCAGATATTTATTTGTAAAATTATTTGAAAACCATTTATCATTTTCCTTCCACTTCTCAATAATGTGCCACTTTGTGTTGGTCTATAACATCCCAATAAAATGCATTTTAGTTTTTGGTTGTAACATGACAAAATTTGGAAAATGTCAAGGGGTATGAATACTTTTTCAAGGCACTGTATATTTATATGAATTAAAATTGCACTGGACACTTTATTTTTTGCATAGGACACTTTCTACCTAAAATGAGAAATGAAATGGAACAGATAAATTATTGAAAGCACGTCACTTTTATTTAATACAGTAATGTTTATATTTCTTTATCACTTTTGCACATTGACAATTTTTCTGTAGTGCATATGATATTGTAATTCACAATATGGTGGTGCTAGCGCTGTTTTATTATTTATTCATTTAAATTTGGTCTGGGCATTTAGGTTTCAGTGAGATCCATTCATAATATGGTTAAGAAGTGGAAGACTGAGCTGTAATTTGGGTGAAATTACTTTTGTATAGTAATGCTGCAAAATTCATTACAATCACACAAGCAGTAAATTCAGCTAAACCATGATAAAAACCTTTAGTAAACTGAAAAGGTGATTTTCAGTTTTATAATAAAGAAAATAACATGCAGTGATGAATATGGAACGTGTTCTGTTTTTGTGAAATAACTCCATTTTCCCTCTAGAGTATAAAATCATTCTAGCAGAGCAAATTAGTTACTGCCTGTCCCTTGTGTTGGATTAACCGGTTCCTGACCGGCTCACTCAGAAATACTGCGGCACAATGGCTCTCCTGGGCAAAATCCCATATGGGTACGTCCTTCCCTTTTTCGGCCACCAGAGGTCGCGGGGACCCGATGCACTTGGCGCGCCAGCACTGAGATTTGTGTGTGTAAACACAAATCCCTGTCCTGTCAGAGGAGAGGAGACATGTTGCTTGTTCCTATTAAGTAGGAACAGCGATATGTCTCCTCTCCTACTCAGTCCTATCCCCATACAGTTAGAACACACATTTAACCCCTTGATTGCCCCCTAGTGTTAACCCCTTCACTACCAGGGACATTTACACAGTAATCAGTGAATTTTTATAGCACTGATCGCTGTATAAATCTCAATGGTCCCAAAAATGTGTCAAAAGTGTCTGATCTGTCTGTCGCAATGTCTCAGTACCACTAAAAAAAAAAAAAATGCAGATCACCGCCATTACTAGTAAAAAATAAATAAATAATAAAAAATGGCATAAACCTTTCCCATAGTTTGTAGACACTATAATGTCGTGTACACACAAGCGGATTTTCCGTCAGAAAAATCTTGGATGGTTTTTCCAATAGAATTCCGCTCAAGCTTGGCTTGCATACACACGGTCACACAAAAGTTCGCTGAACTTTCGACCGTCAAGAACGCTGTGACGTACAACACTACGACGAGCCGAGGAAATGAAGTTCAATGCTTCCGAGCATGCGTCAAATTGTTTCCGACCAAAAAATTGAGAAACTGCTCTCAATCTTTTGCTGGCTTGAATTCCGCCAGCAAAAGTCCGATGGAGCATACACACCGTCACATTTTCCGACCAAAAGCTCTCATCGGACTTTTGCTGGCGGAATTTCGGATCGTGTGTACGCAGCATTACTTTTGTGCAAACCAATCAATATACGCTTATTGCGATTTTTTTACCAAAAATATGTAGAAGAATACATATCGGCCTAAACTGATGAAGAAATTAGTTTTTTTTAAAAAAAAATGGGAAATATTTGTTATAGCAAAAAGTAAAAAATATTGTTTTTTTATTCAAAATAGTCGCTCTTTTTCTGTTTATAGCACAAAAAATAAAATCCGCAGAGGTGATCAAATACCACCAAAAGAAAGCTCAATTTGTGGGAAAAAAAGAACGCGGATTACGTTTGGGTACAGCATTGCATGACCGCGCAATTGTCAGTTAAAGCCACACAGTGCCAAATTGTAAAAAAGTGCTCTGGTCAGGAAGGGTGTAAAATCTTCTGGGGTTGAAGTGATAAGTACGGTCATTTCTTATATTAAAGCAGAACTCCAGTCTAAAATAACAAGAGAAAAATGAATAGCCGATTAATAGTTAGAAAATAGATTATACACCCGCCTTTTCTGCTATATTTAGCTTAAGTCTAGAGATTTCCCTCACTGCAGGGCTGTCTTAATGAATGGGCCCCCCCGGGCAGTGCCCAGGGGCCCCAGGTGCATGGGGGCACCATGATAATCTTGCATTACATCATAGTTGCCCACTGTCCCCTTATCTTTATGCCTCGTCTGGCCTGGATCCTCCTTGCTGTGGTCTTCGTCCCTTCAGCTCCCGGGGGAGATGTTCCTCGCTGACCCTTGCTTGGGATCAGACTCTGAAGCCAGCCATCTAAACCAGTAAGTATGGAACCACCAGTTTTGGCCTCATGCTTTTGTCCCTATCATAACCTATACTTCAATATATTTTGCTTTTCCTTTTCAGACACCAGATGTACACATCAGCCCCTGATGGTGCGAGTAGAGCTCGCGAAACGCGTCGGGTTAGAGATGTAATATGTCCATCTGTACTATCCACACTTTGTGATATTTTATCAATATGGCTATGGTTAGGGGACTTTTATGCTATGTTGCTGCTCTTATGTAACTGTTATTTAATCATGTTTTATATTGGATGATGTTTATACAAATAAAATTTGTTATTTCTTTATACATATTGTTGACCGTGTGATCATCATGGACACCTCACTCAAAGTCCCACGGGCGAATGTTTGTTTCTATATACTGTCCCCGAATTAGACAGGACTTTCACGCTTTTTACTAAGCTGTCCCGGGATTGCTGTGTCCCAGGCGGCGTCCTGCCACCTGTACTATGCCCTCCTGATCCCAGTATTGTGCCTTCCTGACTCCTCCTGTACTGCGCCCTTCTGCCTCCCCCTCATACTGTGCTCTTTGTGCTGATTAGTCTTTGATTTATGGCATGTTTTCTTATTGTTTAATCGATTTTATTGAAAGTACTAATAAATGTGTTTCATTTCATCAACTATTTATACTTTAATTCTGTAGAGTAGTTGTGAAAATTGGGGCAGGCCGGTAGGGGGCCCCAGTGCATTACTTTTGCCTGGGAGCCCATGATGTTATTAGGACGGACCTGCCTCGCTGTACTTTTTTCTGCTACTAAAAGTCCTAAGCCTGATCGCCTCATCATTTCTCTGAGCCCAGGTCATCCTGGACCAGTCCCAGCCTGTGACTGGACAGTGAATGGAGAAGCAGCACAGTGATAACTCATCTCTCTGTCACTCTGCTGTCACCTTCCATCACCAGGCGTCTTGTCAGCGCATGAACGGATTGGCTCTTTGTGCAGCTTCTTCTTTTTACACTTCACTGCTGTACAGGGACTGATATCAGGTCATAATCAAGTACTTACATTGCTGGCATTTAAAATACATACAGTATAATGATGCAATAATGATTACACAAAATTTGTCTTTTATATCTGTTTACAGTTCAGCTTTAAAGTGGTTGTAAACCCACTTTTTGGACTTTTACCTATAGGTAAGCCTAGAATAAGGCTTACCTATAGGTAGTGGAAATACCTCCTAAACCTGCGCCGTTTAGGAGATATTTCACTTGTAGTCCGGAAAGTCCAACGACGCATGCGTGGGGAAGAAACAAAACTATGTCCCGGTTCTTCCCTAGCCTGTGCCGTTAGTCGCGGCTCCCGTGCGCATGCGCGGGAGTGACGTCACGCAGCTCAAAGAGCCAGAGTCTGCGGCTCGGAAAGAAAGAGGGCCAGAAGATGGACGCTGCCCACACAGGGGACATTGCTGGATTCTTTTCCAGGTAAGTGGCACATAATGGGCTAGTATGCGATGCATACTAGCTCATTATGCTTTTCATTTGCAGGCTGCAGCAGCGAGAAAAAGAGGAGGTAAAACTCATCAGGGTTTACTTCCTCTTTAAATATCATGAATTTTATTGTGTTTTACAAATCCAAAGATACCCAGCACAGTTTATGATTTTTTGGACAGATTGGGGAAGAATGAAAATCCCTGTTGGGTTTTAACACTCCAAGAGATTTCTCCTCATTTACTGCCATGGTGACAACAGTTTCACCTGACAAGATTTGAAGGAAAATCTCCAACAGCAAAGGGCTTAAATCCTTCCGGGGCTGAAGTGGTTGAACAACTACCCCTGAGCGGAAATCTAAAGCTGCCATTTTTGGATGGGGTCCCCTTTTTAGGCTCTCTGATACCCCTTTCTACTACCCATTGGAGCCAGTCGAGTGTTTTCTTTTACTTTTCCTTCCCTCCCTTTTTTTTCCCTCCCCCCCTTTCATCTCTCGTTCCCGCTCTATGGTGGTCTGGATGCTTTATACCTCCCAGTTACCTTTATCAAGTACCAATAGGATCTCCTGAGGAAGCTAACAGCGAAACGTGTAGTGATCCATTGGCGCTGGCGCTGTGAATCCTTTGGCTGGCCCGTAAAGAGAAGACTACTGTCATTTCAACACATTTTGACCACTCTCAGGCGATCCACAAAAGTTTCCTAGTCCAGCCACAGTCCTAGATGGGAGATTTATCACTCTAGTTTATGTACCCAATCTTGATGCATGTTTTTATGATATTTAATAAATTTGACATTTTTATATATTTTTTGAGTAACATTTTTTTCTTGCTGGGATTACAGTGGCAGCCTTAAAAGTCTGCCTCTATTTTCTTCATCTTCTTTCTACATGATTGGATGTGGTGCCACACATTGCAATTGGTTTCCATTTTTTTCTACAACTTTTTTTTTTAGTATTCACCACTACCAATTACTGATACCTATCACAAATGTTTTGTTTACACTACAGCTGTCAGCAATGGTACAAAGCATTGAAAAGTTGTTTGCAAATTAAATACATTTTTTTTTTACATTTTGCGCTTTTTTCAATGTGAAACGTGTAAATATATGTTAAAGGTGTAAGAATATTAACGAACAAAGCAAACAAAAAAAAAAGTTTTAATTATTAATAGTTTATAAAATAGAAGTAAACAAAAAAAATCAGCAGGAAAATATTAATTAAATGGAGGAGAATAAGGAGTTAATTAAGGCTGATTAGTGTAAATGAAGGGTTAATAAGGTATTATCTGACTTCATCTGCAGAGGAAAGTTCATCCTTTTGATTTGTAGCTGAAGATACAAAAAGAAACAATGTTTCTTTTTATGGCTGAGCAATGTTGTTGATAAACATTGCCCGGGTGCTTTTTTTTTTTTTTAAAGATCCACTTGCCGGATTTCTTTAACACAACAGGGGAACCCCACTGACAGCTGAATGAGCCATCGGTTGTTAATGACGCAGCGGCCCAGCTCCTTAACAACTGATAATTGCCAGCTTTTTTTTTTTTTAAATTTCAGCTGTCAGTGGGATAATCCTACTGACAGCTGAAAGAACCAAGCCTGAAAGTATTGGGTTCAGGTATCGGTGAATTTGCACGAGTACCGATACTCGTGCAAATGCTTAGTATTGGCCCCGATACCGGTATCGGTGCAAACCTACCTAGTACACATAGCCATGCCCTGCATCTAATTGTGTTTTTAAAATATAGGCCATGCTGCATTTTTGTGTATTCAAGGCCCACTCTCATGCATGTTAGTTTGCATGAGCGTTGCATTAGAGCAGTCCATTATTTTGAATAGACTGGCCAATGTGCCTCAACGGACCAAAAATTGTGCTGTAGCATTTTCAGCACCACAATGTACATTTGTGTACTGCACTGCAGTGTTATGCCCCCTACACATGATAGGATCTTCCGACGGAAAATGTTCTATAGGAGCTTGTTGGAAATTCCGACCGTGTGTAGGCTCCAACGGACATTTTCCATCGGAATTTCCGACACACAAAATTTGAGATCTGGATCTCAAATTTTCCAACAACAAAATCCGTTCTTGTAAATTCCGATCGTGTGTACAAAGTTCCACGCATGCTCGGAATCAAGCAGAAGAGCCGCACTGGCTACTGAACTTAATTTTTCTCGGCTCATCGTACGTGTTGTACGTCGCTGCGTTCTTGACGTTCAGAATTTCCAACAAGATTTGTGTGACCCTGTGTATGCAAGACAAGTTTGAGCCAACATCCGTCGGGAAAAAACATGGATTTTGTTGTCGGAAAATCCCATCGTGTGTACAGGGCATAAGTGTGCTTAAAAGGTGTGTTGGGGTGCTATTCAGAACATTATTGCAGTGCAATGGTGTAATCACATAAAATATTGAGTGTTAAATTATATTTTTGGAAGGAATTTTACACACTGTAAAATGAGATATCAAAAATGTTTTTTGCACGCTATTCAGTGTTTTTTTTTAATATTTACACTTTAAAATGTAGAATACAATAAGTCAGTTGAATGAAAAAGCTCCTGCAGTGATTGATGCTTGAAGTACAATCTGTTTTTTATTAGGGTTGTCGAAAAGTATTTGACAGCGCAGAGGAAGTGGCAGAAATTTTGTTTTTGGTCCAGATTGTTCTAATTACCGGTAAGTATTGTTCATTGACACCATAGAGGCACAGCTGGAACAAAGGAAATGGAAGAACACAGTGCTCATGGAGCTGTTCTACTTTGCACAGCTGGATATGGTTTTACTTCTTCACCACCGGGCGCATTTGCAACATAGCATTGTTGCTGTAATATACAGTAAAACACGCAACACACAGAAATGCATGAAACAGTGTGATTTGTTTTGGTGCCATTTTTTTTTTTTTTTTTTGAACAGCACCCAAATACACTTTCACAAGGCTCCAAAATGCATATTCATTGTAGCCCTGCACAATGCCCAAATGTAAATATTATGCATGTTCACTGCGCTAAAAAAAATGTCCAATAGTAAGTGCATTGCAGAGATTTGATAGCCATTTCAAAATGTATGGGCTGCTAAACACAATGTAAGCAAATGCTCAAATACTGCACGTTTCTTGTGCGTTTGATACAACAATGCGCTGGGGTCAATGGTCCTTAAGTGGCTTAATAATGTGAGTGTGCTGTGATAAGTAGATGTGGTTAAATAGGTGTGGTTTCACAAGTTTAGCTTGCCCATAATATGCATTGTAAAAGACGGACAGTTTTGGAGTTTACGTTGAGTTAGCCTAAAACTCTTCCAATTAAAAAAGTTACCAGCCAGCAAAATAAAAAAAAACGCTCTCAGCAAAAGTAAAGTATAATAATGAACCCCCTGGGCAATTTTTTGACCCCCAAGAATTATTTGGACCCCCATCCAGCTGGTCATTGAATTTCAGAATGGCCACAGTGAGTGTCACATCAAGCCCTCGCTCAGCACCTCCCTCACACTGGCAAATCCTATTACAACTCTTTAAAAAAAAAACCTCAATAATAAGAAGAATGCAGCACCAAAAATTCTGGTGTGTGGTGTCCCAACCTCCTTCTGACTTAAATTGAGTCAACCGTACCTACCTTCTCTGTGCTCCAAAACTGCTTCTTTCCACCATCGCAGCCGCTGCACAATCCTTGCTTTGTGGTGCGCAGTCATGTTGGAAAAGGAAGGGGCCATCCCCAAACTGTTCCCACAAAGTTGGAAGCATGAAATTGTCCAAAATGTCTTGGTATGCTGACACCTTAAGAGTTTCCTTCACTGGAACTAAGGGGCCGACACCAACCCTGAAAAACATCCCCATACCATAATCCATCCTCTACCAAATGATTTGGACCAGTGCACAAAGCAAGGTCCATAAAGACACGGATGAGCGAGTTTGGGTTGGAGGAACTTGACTGACCTCAAAGTCCTGACCTCAACCCGATAGAACACCTTTAGGATGAATTAGAGCAGAGACTGTAAACCTGGCCTTCTCGTCCAACATCAGTACCTGACCTCACAAATGCACTTCTGGAAGAATGGTCAAACGTTCCCATAGACAAATTCCTAATCCTTGTGGGCAGCCTTCCCAGAAGAGTTGAAGCTGGTATAACCCTATGGACTAAGATTGGGATGCCATTACTTTACATGCCAAGTTCATATGTGTGTAAAGTCAGAGGTCCCAATACTTTTGACACAATATTATATATACACCTACTCTGTGCAATGGCACAGAATGGTTTCTTACCTCCTCTTCCGGAGTCCTCTGCTGGTGCTCTCTGCTCCTCCTCTACTGCATGTGTCCCCATAGTAAGCTGTGTGCTTTGGGGGCACATTGGCAGTTGCACTCCCAATCCAGGCTGTGTGCATCTATGGACACACACACACAGCAGGGCTTGGCCATGCCCCCCACTCCCCCCTCTCAACAGGATTTGACTAACAGCAGCAGGAGCCATTGGCTTCTATCAGTGAAGCTTGTGAGAGCAAGGAGGAGGGGAGAAAAGAGTTGCAGCTGGACCCAGTACTGGATCGATAGAGGACTCTGGGATGACTCGGGGGAGGAACAGCTAGTGGTAGGTTTTTTACCTTAAAGCATCTGTCAACCCCACCAAAAAGTGCTTGCCCTGTGTCATTTGGCCCCCTGTAACACCTAAAAAACCTGGCTGATCCTGCCAGTTTCTCCCTACCCCTCTGTAAACTGACCACGGTGTATCATGGCTGCTGAGTTTAGACACCGTGGTCAGTTTACATGCCTCTGTCATCAGCAACCTGCTATCTGCTCTCCTCTCTGCTTCTGTGTCCTCCTCCCCCTCTCCTCTGTGTCTGTGTGTGAGCCGCCCCTCCCTCCTCCTGCTGCTCTCTTAACACTAACCTGTATACATTATCAGCACTGCCTCCTATTGCAGAATGATTTATAAATATAAATGCTGTAAATACCTCATTTAAGAGCCGAGATTGCAATCACATGACCAGCCAGCTCTCTCCTCCTCTTCTCCTCCCCTCCAGACTGACATGAGCAGAGGAATCTCAGCCCCCCCTGCTGTATCTCTCAGAGGAGGAAAGGAGAAAGCTGTCCAGTCATGTGATCGCAATCTCGGCAGTGAAATTAGGTAGTTGCAGCATTTATTTTTATAAATCACACACAGAAGGGGATACTACAATAGGAGGCAGTGCTGATGGTGTATACAGGTTAGAGTGGCTTAACAACCACTTTAAGACCCCTTTCACGCTGGGGCATTTTTCAGGTGCTTTTGGGCTAAAAATAATGTCTGTAAAGTGCCTGAAAATTCCCTCCCCTGCAGCCCCAGTGTGAGAGCCCAAGTGCTTTCACACTGGGGCGGTGCACTTGCAGGACGTTAGAAAAAGTCCTCCAAGCAGCATCTTCGGGGCAGGTATACACCGCTCCTCCACCGCCCCTGCCCATTGAAATAATAACACTATATACACAATAACAACTGCAAAGCGCTTTGGCAGCGCCGCTTTTCAAGCTCTATTAACTCTTTCTTCGGCTGCTAGCGGGGGTTTAAATGCTCCCTGCTAGCGGACGAAAAATGCCGCTAAAACGACGGTAAAGTGCCGCGGCCCATGGTCAGTGTGAAAGGGGTCTAAAGTGATTCTAAAAGGCAAATGTTTTTTTAAATAACAAACAAGTTATACTTACTTGCTTTGTGTAATGGCTTTGCACAGAGCAGCCCCAATCCTCCTCTTCCATGGAACCTGCCGATGATCCTGGCTCCTTTCCCCTGCCGAGTGCCCCCTTGCTCCCGAGCTGGCTCTGTGTGTCCACTGACATACAAAGTGTGGCACAGCCCTGCCTCGTACTCTTACCTCACTGGCTGTGATTGACTGCAGCAGAAGCCAATGGCTCCTGCCTCTCTGTACAATGAGGAGGGAGAACCGAGAGAACCTCTGCTGTTTAGTGCACATTGATGGATCGAGAACAAGTTCAAGTAAGTATTTAGAGGGTGCTGTGGGGGGAGCTGCATGCAGGAGTCTTTTTTTTACCTTAAAGCGGTTGTAAACCCCGCTTTGCGATTTTTACCTACAGGTAAGCTTATAATAAAGCTTACCTGTGGGTAAAATTAATATTTTCGAGTAATGTTTAGGAGATATTCGCCCTGCATGCAGCCTCTGATGTCAGCGGCGCATGCACTCTGAAGGTCCGGCGTATCGTGGCGGAACTTCAGAGCTTCTTGCCAGAACCGAGGGCTCCTGTGCATGCGCTGGAGTGACGTCATTGCAGTTTCGGGCTCTCACAGTGCCGGAGCCCACGAACCCGGAAGAAACACCGGGGGAATATGTGAGCCCCCACAGCAGTGACGGGGCGCTGCTGCATGGGCTTCGTTCTAAGGTAAGTATTTCATAATGTGTTAGTATGCAATGCATACTAGCACATTATGCCATTGTCTTGCAGGGTTTTTTTTTCCATGGGTTTACTACCCCTTTAATGCATAGAATGCATTAGGGTAAAAAAAAAAACTTGTACCCTTATAACCACTTTAATCCATTAAGGTAGAAAATCTTTTGACTTTAGAACCACTTTAAATGTCAGCATGCAACATTTATAATTTAAATCAGGTCACCCATTCAGGTTTTTCCTACATTAAACAGGTCAGGACATTTTTACCATTCTGTAGATGTTCTGCGATAAAGTGCTTGTTTCTTGGGAAGATTTGTTACTTCTGTTTTGGATTCTTGCCAGCTTCGCATTGAACTGAAAGAAAAGTACAGCCTATAAAACTATATATATACACACACGTAAAAATGACTATAAAAAAGAATTTAAAAATGTTAAATTCATATATTATACATAAGACTGTGATGGCTCTCCTTTACAAGGACCTGTGTACACAAGCTTTTGAGATTAGAAAGGGTAGTGTTGACTGCCTTGGTTTATCTGCATTTGCCTTGAGCTGCATGCATGCTTTGACTGCAAGTTTAAAGATTTCAGTTTTCTTTGATTGTGCAGTGTGGATGATCATTCCTGGCCTGCTTTACCCTGTATTTCTTTGGACGCAACCAGTCCTATTGAAATCCATTCCTCCTATTTCAAAAGTTCTCCAGTTTGGGATTTACAGCTAAAGTACCATGCAGTATATTGAATTTGCCTAAACCCTTGCATTTGAGCAGCATATGAATGAAAACATACAAGGTGGTGATTATGATGTCATTTGCCCTCCTCACTGCCTCCAATGAGAGAACACCTTGTATTCACTGAAAAAAAAATACAAAACAAATGTAGAATGGCGCAGGTACAGGAGTGAGGGACTGCTTGCCTGTCACTATGTAGCTCTGGTGTCAGGAACGGTGTCATCTCCGGTTTCTCCTGCTGGTGGCACTATTACATTCAGCACCAAAAGGGTGTAATTCCAGTGGCCACCAGCGGGGGTCTCCCTGCCTGGACTGCAGACTTGCCATCAAGCACACCTGTCATGGTTTTGCTGGACTATATAAACCCGCCCTGAACTAACCTCCAGTGCTTCAGTATTTCTCTGCTAGCCCTTGTCCCTGCCAGTACCTGCTCTTGTTCCAGCCTGTTCCTGTTTGTTCCTGTTTGTTCCTGAACCCCGTTTGTGTATCCTGACCTTGAACCCTGTTTCCTGTTACCTGTTACCTGCTCCTTGGTCTGCTTCATTATTCCTGGTTTCTGTTCCCTTGTCGCTTTGGCCCATGCCTTATATTTTGCATGTTGGTTTCCTTGCTTGTGTATTATATTAGTTAGATAGATAGGTGGGTTTGGGGGTTTGCTGTGTTTTCACCATTTTCTTGTTTTTGGTTTGCTGTCTTGTTTCCACGTGTATCGTTATCATTATAATAAACATACTTTCTTTATTTACTCGTTTGTCCCTGATTCCTTGGTGCAGCCCAGCGATCTGATCACCTGCATTGGATGTTGTGTATAACATCCCCTGAGAATACTGAAGCCATACAATCAGATCGGTTGCACCTGGGAATTGGGGCCTGAGTCCCAGCTATTGTTGAAATATGGATTTTGAAAGTATTTTGTATTTATCGCTCCTGGCAACTGATGACAGAGACCTTTGTTATCAGACATTGGCTGCATACACTAGGGAACAGTTGTTAGAAGGCATCCGCCTAGCTCATGTTTTTATTGAGCAAGGCAGTTTTTTGTTTGAAGATGTGCAACCATTAATTTGGATCTGTACTGAGTTGGCCCTGTCTGATGTCGCTGAGGGAGGTGATGACTATACACCCCCTTTTAGTGCAGCTCAGGTAGAATCTTTAGTTTGGCTGTTGGAGGATGACTCAACATTCTTTTTTGAACAATATTCAGCTTGTCCCCAGCAGGTGCTTGCAAAATGCATTGAATCAGTGCAGTCTCTGGTCAGACAAGCCAAGTGCAAATCTGATGCAGTGCAATCATTAATACAGGCCTGGTCAAGTCTGTTGCATTCAGCTTCTGTTAGCTCCAAATATACTTCTCTACCAATGAAATACCAGTACCCTGTTTCCTCCTGTTGCACCTACCCTGCCTTTAACTCCCCTGCTGCTTCTCAACTGCCCCCATCAGCTCCACTAAATCTCCCTTCAAAACCTACTCCCTCTGTCTTGCCATCCTTTCACTCTTCGCTTCTACCAGCTGCATTCCCTACCTACAGCCCTGTACCCACTTATAGATCCCTAGTGGCTAAAAGCAAAAAGAAGCGGAAGTTTTTTCCAACCCATACCATCATGCCAGTATCCAATCCTGTCTCTCCACCAGCTGATCTGTTCCAGCCTGATGTGCCAGCACCTGTGCCCACTGTCCAGTCTGAAGTTCCAGTACCAGCTGCCCGGTTTGGAGTTCCAGTACCTGCTATCCAGTCCGATGTACCTGCTGTTCAGCCTGTTGTGCCAGTACCTGCTGTTCTGCCTGATGTGCCAGCACCTGTGCCCACTGTCCAATCTGAAGTTCCAGTACCAGCTGCCCGGTTTGAAGTTCCAGTACCTGCTATCCAGTCCGATGCACCTGCTGTTCAGACTGTTGTGCCAGTACCTGCTGTTCTGCCTGATGTGCCAGCACCTGTGCCCACTGTCCAATCTGAAGTTCCAGTACCAGCTGCCCGGTTTGAAGTTCCAGTACCTGCTATCCAGTCCGATGCACCTGCTGTTCAGACTGTTGTGCCAGTACCTGCTGTTCTGCCTGATGTGCCAGCACCTGTGCCCACTGTCCAGTCTGAAGTTCCAGTACCAGCTGTCTGGTTTGGAGTTCCAGTACCTGCTATCCAGTCCGCTGTACCTGCTGTTCAGCCTGTTGTGCCAGTACCTGCTGTTCTGCCTGATGTGCCAGCACCTGTGCCCACTGTCCAGTCTGAAGTTCCAGTACCAGCTGCCCGGTTTGGAGTTCCAGTACCTGCTATCCAGTCCGATGTACCTGCTGTTCAGCCTGTTGTGCCAGTACCTGCTGTTCTGCCTGATGTGCCAGCACCTGTGCCCACTGTCCAGTCTGAAGTTCCAGTACCAGCTGCCCAGTTTGAAGTTCCAGTACCTGCTATCCAGTCCGATGTACCTGCTGTTCAGCCTGCTGTGCCAGTACCTGCTGTTCTGCCTGATGTGCCAGCACCTGTGCCCATTGTCCAGTCTGAAGTTCCAGTACCAGCTGCCCAGTTTGCAGTTCCAGTACCTGCTATCCAGTCCGATGTACCTGCTGTTCTGCCTGATGTGCCAGCACCTGTGCCCACTGTCCAGTCTGCAGTTCCAGTACCAGCTGCCCGGTTTGAAGTTCCAGTACCTGCTATCCAGTCCGATGTACCTGCTGTTCTGCCTATTGTGCCAGTACCTGCTGTTCTGCCTGATGTGCCAGCGCCTGTGCCCATTGTCCAGTCTGAAGTTCCAGTACCAGCTGCCCGGTTTGCAGTTCCAGTACCTGCTATCCAGTCCGATGTACCTGCTGTTCTGCCTGATGTGCCAGCACCTGTGCCCACTGTCCAGTCTGCAGTTCCAGTACCAGCTGCCCGGTTTGAAGTTCCAGTACCTGCTATCCAGTCCGATGTACCTGCTGTTCTGCCTGTTGTGCCAGTACCTGCTGTTCTGCCTGATGTGCCAGCGCCTGTGCCCACGGCCCAGTCTGAAGTTCCAGTACCAGCTGCCCGGTTTGCAGTTCCAGTATCTGCTATCCAGTCTGATGTACCTGCTGTTCTGCCTGATGTGCCAGCACCTGTGCCCACTGTCCAGTCTGCAGTTCCAGTACCAGCTGCCCGGTTTGAAGTTCCAGTACCTGCTATCCAGTCCGATGTACCTGCTGCTCTGCCTGTTGTGCCAGTACCTGCTGTTCTGCCTGACGTGCCAGCGCCTGTGCCCACGGCCCAGTCTGAAGTTCCAGTACCGACTATCCAGTCCGATGCACCTGCTGTCCTGCCTGTTGTTCCAGCACCTGCCGTTCTGCCTGATGTGCCAGTGTCTGTGCTTGCTGCCCAGTCTAAAGTTCCAGTACCGGCTGCCCGGTCTGAAGTTCCAGTACCTGCCGCCTGGTCTGATGTCTCGGTGCCAACCCTCCAGCCTGATGTCTCTGTGCCAGCCCTCCAGCCTGATGTCTCGGTGCCAGTGTTCCAGTCGGAGGTGCCAGTGTTCCAGCCGGAAGTACCAGTGCCTGCTCTCCAGCTTGATGAGCCCACTGCCCAGCTCGATGTGCTTTTGCCTGCTGCCCAGCTCGATGTGCTTTTGCCTGCTGCCCAGCTCGATGTGCTTTTGCCTGCTGCCCAGCTCGATGTGCTTTTGCCTGCTGCCCAGCTCGATGTGCTTTTGCCTGCTGCCCAGCTCGATGTGCTTTTGCCTGCTGCCCAGCTCGATGTGCTTTTGCCTGCTGCCCAGCTCGATGTGCTTTTGCCTGCTGCCCAGCTTGATATGCTTTTGCCTGCTGTCCAGCTCGATGCAGATGTGCCACTGCCCAGCGTGATGTACCTCTGCTTTCTGCTCAGCCTGATGACATGGTGCCTGCTAAAACTGTTCCTGACTGATGGCCATCTTGCCGCTGGGTCAATCCTGTCTGTCGCCTGGCTTGAATGTAATGCTCCTGTGTGGTCTGCCTCCGATGGTTTCTTTCCCGTTACCCTGCTAATTTTCATCTCCAGATCCAAACTTCGTGTCCTATTTTCAGACTCTGATGGCACGTCCCCCAGTGAACTAAAAGACTCTGACCTTGGAAGGGCGAAGAAGTCCGCAGACTCTGTAGGGAAACATTTTAAGGTGTTTCTGCACCCACTCGGACTGTCGTACCCAGGGCTGAATGGAGTGTCCGGAGGCCACTCCTTTAGGAGGGGGAACTGTCAGGAACGGTGTCATCTCCGGTTTCTCCTGCTGGTGGCACTATTACATTCAGCACCAAAAGGGTGTAATTCCAGTGGCCACCAGCGGGGGTCTCCCTGCCTGGTCTGCAGACTTGCCATCAAGCACACCTGTCATGGTTTTGCTGGACTATATAAACCTGCCCTGAACTAAACTCCAGTGCTTCAGTATTTCTCTGCCAACCCTTGTCCCTGCCAGTACCTGCTCTTGTTCCAGCCTGTTCCTGTTTGTTCCTGTTTGTTCCTGAACCCCGTTTGTGTATCCTGACCTTGAACCCTGTTTCCTGTTCCCTGTTACCTGCTCCTTGGTCTGCTTCATTATTCCTGGTTTCTGTTCCCTTGTCGCTTTGGCCCATGCCTTATATTTTGCATGTTGGTTTCCTTGCTTGTGTATTATATTAGTTAGATAGATAGGTGGGCTTGGGGGTTTGCTGTGTTTTCACCATTTTCTTGTTTTTGGTTTGCTGTCTTGTTTCCACGTGTATCGTTATCATTATAATAAACATACTTTCTTTATTTACTCGTTTGTCCCTGATTCCTTGGTGCAGCCCAGCGATCTGATCACCTGCATTGGATGTTGTGTATAACATCCCCTGACATCTGGTTCCAGTATAGTATGCTAAGGGAAAGTTATAATTAGGTGTTAGGTCCCCTTTTCACAAAAGTCCCTCCTCATGGATGTAGTCAGTGGCCAAAATAATGCCAGTGTGGGAGGAGTCCACAAAGTTGGGGGCATGAGAGCTAAACACCCCCCCCCCCCCCCCCCGAGCTGCTAGGATATACGTCGTTTCCTACAAAGTTGATCTAAAGGGCTCTTTGCAGGGTTGAATTCCAAGTCAAGGTGGATCAGAACATGGAAGTAACAGCTGTAGTCATCCTGTCTCCTCTAACCTTCTTTTGCAGGTTCTGCAGTGGGGTACATAAGAGTTTTAGTCCTCTGTTGTGAGTAGTAGTAAAACCTGGTTGTGAGTGTGCCACTTGGGAGTGAGCCCAGCTGGGAAGAGCTATGGAAGGAACCTTGGGAAGAGACTGGTATACTAATGAGGGCACCTAGATCCTACTTGGTGATGGAAGCCAAAATCTGTAATCTGGGATACATAGTTGTCCCAAATCTGTGATGCTCCCAAGGAGAGGAGGTGTAAAGGGAAGATGACTTAAAATTTATGTGCTGACGTTCTGCGCAGAAATGACAATTACAGAATGTCTGCTCTAATGTATGGCGTTCCACGCTGAAGAAGTCTGCTAGTATGTCAAACCTCCTATCAGATGTCACATGTAGTTGTCCTATCCAAGAAGAAGTGGGGTGGGGACCTACACAATCTGGCACCAACATCTGCCTAATCATAGGCCCTCTTAGCACAGCACTTGGTCAGCTGATCAGATGACCTTACAGCCTGACCGTTCTGCTCTGACAAGAAAAATTCGAGTAATCTCTGAGAGGTAGGGCTGCACTATTATAACAATTCAGCAGAACTCTGGTTATTACATATGCGCATTGGTGATTACGTCTTTTAAAAATATGTGATCGGTGAAAAGCACTGTAGCTTTCTTTGGAGAAATATGTGTGTAGCGCTGGTAGATTTACAATCTACCGCAGATTAGGTAAATTTAGTAAATTGTGTGTTAGAAAGGTTAAAAGATCGCCTCTGTTCCAGCTTGGCTGACGTTGTGTGTTCTTCCGTGCTGACCGGTGGGTGTCGCTGTTACCATTAGTCAGTGTTGGAAGGGCAACGTGTTGAAGTGTATAGATGATCCTCTGTCCCGGAGGCACGCTCGGTGGAGGTGGTCCTCCCAGTTGCATTCTGGGAAGGGGGTATTTATGGGACAGACGCCATATTTTGGGGTTCGTTTTAAAGCCACCTGCTGGCCCTCCTGGCCGACAGGTATGCGTTAAGGAGCTACCTCGTGGTCCTCCGATCGGGAGGCCCACGATGCTGCGGCGCAGGGGTGGGCACAGAGGCTTGTCTGGAGCCTGCCACCGCGGCCGAGAAATGGTCCTGAGCTGTCGGTTCCGTGTGACAAAGCTGGACAGCCGAGGAGATGCCAGGGGAGGACCCGTCTTGGAGAGATCGCGCAGTGTGCGGGTCTATACAGGGGCCTGGTGACTCGGTTGCAGGACGTATCCAGAAGAAGTAATTCTACAGCATAGCGTCGCCGGTTCGGCTTAAAGGTTCAGGCACTGTGACTGAATGTTCACTGCAGAAGATCTGATACATCCTGTGGCAGAGGATCGTGCAGATTTACCCCCCCAAACAAGTCTGTGGCAGAGACTTTCGATTCGTGCTAAGTACTGGCTGCTAGACCGGTGAGAGAGGCCTATCAAGACGAGCAAAGAGTGTATCCCATGAGGGGAGCGCATTCCACATAATTATTTGAATTCTACCGGGACATTTGTTGCTAAGATCTTGTAAGAAGATATTTGAGTTTCTCCTGAAGGTTTCCTTTTCCGTCTCTTTCCTGCTACTTCCTAAAGTTTGACTGTTTAATAAAGCATTGAAAACGTACTCCAGTGTTGGTGCGTGTGTCGTCCAGCAGTAAGCTCAACGGAACCCTAGACCCGGTGGTGGTGAAACAGAGGGAAGCAAAGTGAAGGTAACAGACCCGCTTAAACCAGCAGCTCCACCGTGAGTTATTGCTACATGGGGTTACGTTTTTTGCAGATTCATTCTTACCTAGGTGGATGCAGCTTGGTCCGATGCTGCATATGTCCCCGACTGGCTCTAACACTGAGAACCGAGCAATTAAACACCACAGATTGTTCAGTTCTCACAGCTCCCCAAGCAGAGAGCAGGTGACTGTCAGTTACTGGCTCCCTGCTCTGCCCCCTTGCGCTCACTGGAGTGCTGGCTGTGGAGGGGACGGGAGCAGCTATCTCAGGCTCTCAGCGGCTCGCTGAGAGGCTGAACCAGGTGCTGGTCCAGCCATGTGGGCAGGTCCTGACTCCATTGTCGTGATCTTACCCGAGCCTGGACCGGCTCTGTGACGTCAGCAGACAGTAGTTTTTAGCCCGCTGTCTGCTGAAAACAGGTCACAGGAGTGCAAAACGAACTGCTCTCCTGTGATACATAGGTGAAGTACAACCAAACAAGCTTTGGCTATACTTTCCCTTTAAAGCATGTCTAAACCTAAGAACAACAATGTAATATATTGCAGCTGCAATTTGTTTGGTGGCTGCATTCATTGTCATTTATTGAGGGTTTTTTTCCCTTATTCTTGCCTAGTCACCTTACCAGAAACTCACTTCCTGTTCTATGGTAACAACACTCTCTCACTGTACTATCTGTGGAGGCACAATATTGTCACCCTAGAACAGGACTACAGAAAACCTCCCACTCTCTGCTTATCCATAATACAGGTGGAGGTGTTCTGTAGTTTACAGAGATACAGTAGCTGAGAACAATGGTAACTATTGATTTCCTGTGCTCTCTTCCTCTTTTAACTGTTATCAACTCAGATGATTTCTGACAGCATTATAGGCATTTTCTTGCAATCATCCAACAGATATACAATAAAAACAACAACAACAAAAAAACGATTTCAATAAATATACAGTAGGTATAGTTGACAGACTAAAGCGAGCAGATGAGAGATATTCATTGTTAGGGTTTCCATACACTATAAGGCCGCTTTCACACGATCGGCCCGCTCTGATCTGCCTGTCCATTTTTACAGGTGGATCCAAGACTTCTATGGGCAGGTGGATGTCAGTGGAGATGTGTCTGCTGACACGTGCCTGCCATCCGATCCGACAAGATCCGCTCTAAACAGACAGATGGCGATATGTTCGCCATCCGTCCAGCAGATCGGATGAAAATGGACAGGCTGTCCGTTTACATCCGATCTCCCCATAGAAAACAGCGGGGCCCTGACAGGTCTGTGTCTGCACAGTGAGCAAAGACGGACCTGTCATCTGCCGGCTCAGCAGAGATCAACGGAGCGATCCTGTCAGACTTGTGCGTAGCAGACAGGTGAGCCCGATGTAGCAGGGCGAGGCCTCCCTTACGTATCTGGTTACCGGCCCCTGGTAGTATGGACAGGAGGCACGGGAGCACAGAGTGGTATGAGAGCCTGGCGGGTAGCTGCAGGAAGATCCCGGTTAAGATGGTTATGGAGATCACCAGTCAACTGGAGCACAGGCAGTGGGTGCAGAGCAGGAGTGGAGCGGGTTGGTCGGTCACAGGCAGAGGTCGGCAGCAGGCGGGCAACGCAGTACAGAGGAGCAGGCAGATTCGTAGTCAGGACGGTCCGGGATCAGTGGCAGGCAGCAAACAAGGAGGAACAGAGACAGGCCGGTGGTCAGGAGATCAGAACCAAACAGGAAACAGGAAGCAGGAACACAGGAAGCTGAAGATCGGACAGCACCGAGCCCCCTGTGCAGATGGCCTAAATAGGCAGGTTGGCGCCAAACACCGGGCGCGCGCGCCTGCCGCCGCGCGCCGACGCGCCGCGATGCCCACCAACAGCGCATCTGCCCAAGGGAACTCTCTGACAGTGCCCCCCCCTCAAGGGCAGCCTCCGGATGTCCAACTGTGCCAATTTGGAAGCGTGGGTACTCCTAAAAGACCTCAGAAGCTCTTCGGCATGTAAGTTGCCCTCTGGCTCCCAGGAGTTATCCTCTGGTCCATACCCCCTCCATTTGATCAAATACTGCAACTGGTTGCGTCTTTTCCTGCAATCTAGAATAGCTTCCACCTCGAATTCTTCCTTGCTATCGACAATTATGGGTTCTGGTGGGTCAGTACTTCGACCAGCAAAAGTGTTGGGTACAACAGGTTTCAACAATGAAATGTGAAAGACCGGATGAATCTTCAGGGTACTAGGTAGATTGAGTTCGTAGGCCACATTGTTAATCCTCTTCTTGACTGCGAACGGACCCAAGAATTTGGGGCCCAATTTCCTTGAAGGGCAGGCCATTCTTATATTGGTCGTGGATAACCAAACCTGGTTGCCAGGTTCCAGGATGAGCTCTCCCCGCCTCTTCCTGTCAAACATCTTTTTATTATACTCTTGGGTCTTAGCCATGGTATCCTGCAAGAGCTTGTTGTTACAAAGAAAGAAGTCCATGGTCTCAGAGACCGCAGGGATCGCACATTCAGGTAAAGACCTGGGCAGAAAGGACGGGTGGAATCCGTAATTGGCAAAAAACGGTGTTTGCTTAATGGCCGAATGTAGAGAGTTGTTATAGGAGAACTCAGCGATTGGCAGCAGAGAGACCCAGTTGTCCTGAGAGAAAAACGAAAAACAACGGAGGTATTGCTCCAAAGTTTGATTAGTTCTCTCCGTCTGCCCATTAGTCTGGGGATGATAAGCGGAGGAGAGTGCCAGCTCGATTTCCAGGGAGTTACAGAGAGCCTTCCAGAACCGTGAGGTGAACTGAACACCACGATCAGATATGATGTTCGATGGGACTCCGTGCAACCTGACAATCTCTTTAATGAAGACCCTTGCTGTCTCCATGGCCGAAGGTGTGCCCTTCATCGGCAGGAAGTGAGCCATCTTGGTTAACCTGTCTACGATGACAAAGATGGTAGAGAAACCCTCTGACTGGGGAAGCTCTACAATGAAATCCATTGATATCATCTTCCACGGTCTTTCCGGGACGGGTAATGGTTTTAACAGACCCCAGGCTCTAGTCCAGCTATTCTTGTTCCGGGCACAGGTGGTACAAGATTCTACATAGCTCTTGCAGTCGTTCACTAACAAAGGCCACCAAAATGTGCGCTGCACTAACTCCGTTGTCTTCAGCACACCGAAATGTGCAGCCATCTTATGATCATGGCAGAGCTCCAGCACTGCCACCCTCAAATCTTCAGGGACTACGATTTTACCCTTGTGCCAAAAAAGACCATCCTGGGCCCTCACCAGCTCTCCGGAACTTGGGGTCCAATTTAAAGAAGCTTGTTTTATGCGGGATAATAGATCCACTTGAAGCAAAAGAAAATTTCCGGATGAAAGAATGGTGTCCGGATGCTCAGGTTTGCCAGAATCAGGGAACATACGAGAAAGAGCATCCGGCTTGGTATTCTTGGAACCAGGTCTGTACGTTATATGAAACTGAAATCTGGAGAAGAATAGAGCCCATCTTGCTTGTCGGGGTTTCAGTCTTTTGGCAGTTCGGAGATACTCCAGATTTTTGTGGTCCGTATAGACCAGGATAGGGTGTGCTGCACCCTCCAGTAGATAACGCCACTCCTCCAAAGCGGATTTAATGGCCAGAAGCTCCCGATCGCCAACATCATAATTTCTCTCCGCTGAAGAGAGTTTGCGGGAGAAAAAGGCCACTGGGTAGAGAAGGGCCTTTGGGCCTTGCCGTTGGGACAGAACAGCTCCGACTGCGACCTCCGACGCGTCCACTTCAAGGACGAATGGTAGAGCAGGATCCGGGTGTTTTAAAATTGAGGCGGAGGTGAACAGCTCCTTGAGTTTTTCGAAGGCAGATTGTGCCTCAAGGGACCACTGGAATCGATTCCCTTGTCTGGTTATTTCGGTGATGGGGGCAATTATTGTAGAGAAGCCCCTAATGAACTTCCTGTAAAAGTTCGAGAAGCCGATGAACCTTTGAACCCCTTTTTTATCGGAGGGAGCGGGCCACTCCAGAATGGCAGATACTTTCTGCGGATCCATTTTTATACCATCAACAGAAATGATTAGGCCTAAAAACTGGATGCTTTGAAGCTCGAATTGGCATTTTTCTGGTTTAGCATAAAGTCCATGCTGCCTGAGACGAGCTAACACATTTCCGACATGCCTGCGATGATCTGAGACTGAGGAGGAAAAGATCAGGATATCATCTAGGTAGACAATAACATAAAGATCCAGGAAGTCACGGAAGATGTCGTTGACAAAATGTTGGAACGTAGCAGGTGCGTTGCACAGACCGAAGGGCATGACAAGGTATTCGTAATGTCCAAATCTGGTGCGAAAGGCTGTCTTCCACTCATCTCCTTCTCGAATGCGGATCAGGTTGTAGGCACCACGGAGATCTAGCTTGGTAAAGATTACTGCGGATCCTAATCTCTGGAAGAGTTCGGGCACTAAGGGTAGCGGGTAATGGTTCTTGATTGTTACTTTGTTCAATTCCCGATAATCGATACAAGGACGCAAGGAATGGTCCTTTTTCTCCACAAAGAATATGCCAGCCCCGGCCGAAGAGGTAGATGGGCAGATAAACCCTTTCTTCAGGTTCTCGTCGATGTATATTTTTAGAGTATCCAGCTCCTGCTCTGTCAGTGGGAAAATCCTTCCAAAGGGAACTTCTGCTCCAGGTAATAGCTCGATTGGGCAATCGTAAGGCCTGTGAGGAGGTAAGGCCTCTGCTCCTTTTTTGCTAAAGACGTCCAGAAAGTCCCAATAGGGTGCAGGGACCACCTGTTGAAGCTCGGATTCGGTGTCTAAACAGAGTAATTGGGTAGACTCAGCAGAATTTGTATGTAAGCAGTGTTGTCGGCAGTAATGAGACAAGAACTTGACTTCTCCACTGGACCAGTCAATGCTGGGGTTATGGTCCTGTAACCATGGCATCCCCAATATGATGGGAAAAAGGGGAGAGGAGATGGCATCCAGGCGCAGAAGTTCTTGATGGTTAGGGCCCATGGTGGCCAACAAAGGAATGGTTTCCTGCGTGACAGGGCCGGAGCGAAGAGAGGAGCCATCTGCTAGATGTACCGAGAGTCCCCGGACTTTGGACTGAAGAGGAATGTGATGGTTGGCAGCGAAGGTCAGATCAATAAAACAGCTGCAGGCTCCTGAATCAATGATGACTGTAGCTGGAATAATCTTTCCTGGAAGCTGAAGGGTGATAGACAGAGCAAGATGATTAACAGGTTTATAGAAAGCAGGTGCACAAATTGAAGAGATGGGCAGCGACTTAAGCGACTTACGTGTCTTATTTGGGCAAGACCTCACGAAGTGTCCAGGCTCCCCACAGTACATGCAGAGATTGTTAACTCTTCGGCGTTGGCGTTCTTCTGGATCGAGAGAAGGGCGGAATAGCCCGAGTTGCATTGGTTCGGAGGTGTCAGGAACTGATGTGGCCGGTGCCGGGAAGGACTGGCTGGGAGAGCTTGGAACCTTGGGTAGCATCCAGGTAGGGCGGAATTGGCTGGTAGACCTCTCGGAGCGACGCTCTCTGAGGCGTCGGTCGATCTGAATAGCCAGATTGATGAGTTCATCCAAGGTTTGGGGTACACGGACCCGTGCTAACTCATCCTTCAGGGGATCAGACAACCCCATGCGGAATTGATAATGTAAAGCCGCATCATTTCAACCAGTGTCGGAACTCCACCACCTAAATTCCACCACATAGTCCTCTGCGGCTCTACGCCCCTGTTGAAGGGCGTGCAGGGCGGCTTCGGCAGTCGTTGTTACCTGAGGATCCTCATACAACTGGGACATGACGGTGAAAAAGGCATCAAGGTTGTCCAGTGCTCCAGACTTCTGTTCCAGGAGGCGGTGAGCCCAGGTCTGTGGTTCACCAGACAAGAGGGAGATCACAAAGCCCACCTTGGTCGCCTCCAAGGAAAAAGTGCGAGGTTGCAGGGCGAAGTATAGCTCGCAGGCATTGCGGAAGGCACGAAATTTACTGCGGTCCCCAGCAAATCTTTCGGGTACGGGTACCTTAGGCTCTGGAGGTAGCATAACTACTGAGGGCGCAGATGGCGCTCCGGCCGATGAAGCAGCTTGTGGATGGGTTGGAGCTGACAGGACCTGGACTTGTTCTTCCAGCCTTGTGTAGCCTTCCTGGAGGCTCTTCACAGCTTGCGTGAGACCCGCCAGGTGTCTACACAGTTCCTCCATGGGGGAGGTTCCCTGCTCGGGCTCGGACATGGCTGTCCGATACTGTCAGACTTGTGCGTAGCAGACAGGTGAGCCCGATGTAGCAGGGGGAGGCCTCCCTTACGTATCTGGTTACCGGCCCCTGGTAGTATGGACAGGAGGCACGGGAGCACAGAGTGGTATGAGAGCCTGGCGGGTAGCTGCAGGAAGATCCCGGTTAAGATGGTTATGGAGATCACCAGTCAACTGGAGCACAGGCAGTGGGTGCAGAGCAGGAGTGGAGCGGGTGGTCGGTCACAGGCAGAGGTCGGCAGCAGGCGGGCAACGCAGTACAGAGGAGCAGGCAGATTCGTAGTCAGGACGGTCCGGGATCAGTGGCAGGCAGCAAACAAGGAGGAACAGAGACAGGCCGGTGGTCAGGAGATCGGAACCAAACAGGAAACAGGAAACAGGAAGCAGGAAGCAGGAACACAGGAAGCTGAAGATCGGACAGCACCGAGCCCCCTGTGCAGATGGCCTAAATAGGCAGGTTGGCGCCAAACACCGGGCGCGCGCGCCTGCCGACGCGCGCCGACGCGCCACGATGCCCACCAACAGCACATCTGCCCAAGGGAACTCTCTGACAGATCCCCTGCTGAGCTAGTGGAGTCCGTCCAACAAATATGAGATTGTTAATATCCAAAGCACTCTTTTAAGCCCCGTACACACTTGTCTTGCATACACATGGCCACACAATTGTTGGCCAACAAATACAAATGTAGTGACGTACTATGTTGTTTTTCAGCTCTTTAGCGCCACCCTTTGGGCTCCTTCCGCTAATTTCGTGTTAGTAGAAGTTTGCTGAGTGTTGATTCGCACTTTTCATTTCGCACTTTTCAGTTCGCGCTTTTCAGTTAGTTTCTGAACGGCCGTTCGTCAATCAGCCATGTTGTTGAATCGGAGGAGATAACGTGTTATTTATTATTGGCCTTGGAGTTATTGCTTTGACATTATTTTTTTGGTTGAATAATGATTTGATTTGGTATTTTCTATATTTTTGTGCACTTTTCAGTTAAGTTCTATTGGCAGATAGCATGTCTAATTTTATTTGTTTTCTTTTTTTAATGCACAATAAAAACATTGTGTAGAATAATGCTTGGCTATGTGTTTTACTTCAAATGGCAGTTTGGGAGTTGGCAGTTAGTTACATTTAAAAAAAATGCAATGTAAAATTAACAAGAGACACCAACATAGTTGTATCTTTGATCTTAAAAACTATGGGATAATAGTGTTGTGTTAACTTTCCCAAAAAAAAACCCATAATAATATTATTCTTGATATCACTAGAAAAAAAAAGCCTTTGGAAATTTGTTTGCAACAACTCCATCAGTATCACCAGCAAGGCAGCTTCATTATTATCCCATTAAAGCGGAGTTCCGCACAAAAATGGAACTTCCGCTTTTCGGAACCCTCCCCCCCTCCGGTGTCACATTTGGCACCTTTCAGGGGGGAGGGGGGTGCAGATACCTGTCTAAGACAGGTATTTGCACCCACTTCCGGCATAGACTCCCATGGGAGTCTATGCCTCTTCCCGTCCCGACCGCGCTGTCTGCTGGGAACACACAGCTCCCAGGAGAGAGCGGGGACCACTAGGGACGCGCAGCGCGACTCGCGCATGCGCAGTAGGGAACCGGGAAGTGAAGCCGCAACGCTTCACTTCCTGATTCCCTCACCTAGGATGGCGGCGGCAGCTGCCGGGAACCGAGCGGGTTCTCGGCGTCCCCTGCCGACATCGCTGGACCCTGGGACAGGTAAGTGGCCATGTATTAAAAGTCAGCAGCTGCAGTATTTGTAGCTGCTGGCTTTTAATATTTTTTTTTTTTGGCGGTGTGGGTGAACCCCCGCTTTAAAGAAGAAGAGAATGTGCGCTGCATTTCGAGATTTCATAATTTGCCGCGTCACAAATGTTAATTCTCCATTATGAACGCTAGTTTACAAGACCGACCACTTCTGGCTCATCCTTGCTTCCGAGCATGCGTGTTTGTACTTTGGACTTTTGTCCGACGGACTTGTGTACACACGCTCGGAAAATCCGACAACAGACATTTGTCCGCAGAGAATTTTAAAACCTGCCATCCAACATTTGTCCGCAGAAAGTCCGACAACAATTGTCTGATGGAGCGTACAAACGGTCGGATTTACTGCCAACAGTCTGTCATCAAACATTTCCCGTCGGAAAGTCCAATCGTGTGTACGCGGCTTTACAATTAAATATAAATACTAACAAATCAAATAATTCTGTTTTCACTATCTGTGCTTATATCTTTAGAACTGTTATGATTTTGTAAAAAAATAAAACATATATATAGTTATCAGTTGCTGTGACAAAATACAAATTCCACAGCTTTAGGTAATATATATTTAATCAAATAAAATGTGACTTTCGGTTTGTGAAAAAATAATTAATAAAATGACTAATTAATACCTCTATTTGCTGTTTGATCAGCTCACTTTGCTTTTCTTTCTCTTGAGTTTGCAGTTGTCGTGTTAGCTCAGATATTTCCATCTCCTTCTTAGAAAGCAGCTTACTTTTTTCCTCTTCTTTAAGCAACACTATTTATGTATAAAATATAGAATTGACATACTGAGCAAAAACTGACAAGTAAGCATTTATTATATTGCAGCTTACAAATTCCTCGATGTAATGGCTGCATTCATTTCCCTTTTTAGGCTTTCTTTCTTCTATTCTTATGGGGTGATCTAGCCAATAAGTCTGTTGTTTTTCAACAGAAAAGCTCTCTTGCAATTACAGGAATGATAAAGGCCAATTATTCCACACTTAGGAAAAAAGGAACTGCAGCCCCCCCCCCCCCCCCAAATAAAAAATAAATAATAAATAAATAAAGGTAAATACAAATCAATAAGAATAAAAATAAAAATAAATACTCCAGGTAATATGAACCCAAACACACTGATGTACTATAAAGTGCAAAGTGCTGGAAAATATGTGATCTGAAATATATATAAAATAAATACAATTCATGAAAAATCCGCAGCAAACCACAGTGAAAATGTTTCTTGGTAGTGGATGGTCCTTCACACGGGTGCCGTTATCTTCCCCCTTTTCTTATGTACCACGGAAATCCTCCTAATAATCCCCAACAATAGCCATCCATATAGTATAGAAAAAAAGGAGCCTCATAGTGTGAATCCAAAAACAAAATTTATTGTAAATACTAAAAACTAGTTTAAAAAACAGGTTCTCAGATGACGTCCGTGTGACGAAACGCGTAAGGCGGGTCTACGTGGTACGCAATACGTCTTTTCTGTTTTCTCTGAACTTCCGGTTTCTGGTAGGCAGGCTGTGGAACACACGCCGCTACCACGCTGCTGATGCGGAAGTCGGCTTTAGTCAGCCAGCGGAGCATTGGAGCTCCTGTTTTTTAAACTAGTTTTTAGTATTGTTGGATCCTAACCTACACGCCTACTACCCCTGCAGGGGTGAGGCGCTCTGGTGAGTGCGGGCACGAGTGGGGTTGCAGTTGATGAACCACCACATTAAGAACATTTTTGGATTTTTATTTTTGGATTGATGTACAATAGATTTTCACAGACTGTATTAATTTTTTCCAGGACACAGAGATTTTTTATCATCATATTTACACACAGTATTTTTCTATCACATTTTTATAATTTCCTTGCCATTTTTTTCACTGTGGTTTGCTGCGGATTCACTTGAAAGACTTTGTTTTATTTTTCAGCTTTTTTACAGGACGTTATTTGGTGCTCATAATATCACCTTTAGTTAGTTATTTATTTATTTTTCATGAATTGTATCTATTTTATATATATTTCAGATCACATACTTTATAGCACTTCAGTGTGTTTGGGTTCATATTACCTGGAGTATTTATTTTTATTTTTATCCTTATTGATTTGTATTTACCTTTATTTATTTATTTATTATTTATTTTTTATTTGATTTGCATTATTCTTTTTATTTTAATATATGTTGAACATTTTTGTATATATTTATAACATATATATATATATATTGAACATATATATATATATAAATAAATAAATAGAAAAAATTGAATGGAGGAGAATAGAATAGAATAAAACATAGAATAGAAAGAATATATATATATAATTGCATGAATTCATTTTATAACAATTAAACTATTAGTACTATTTTTTCTGTGCTTTGCAACACGTGAATATTTACATATGTAATATTATTAATAAAATTAATGTATTTCAAACTTTATTATGACAAGGTTTTTTCTTTTTTTATGACAAGGTTACAATCATTAATTACATTTTGTCAGAACAACACCATGAAGATCCCTTCTTAGGCACTTCCTATAATAGAGTGACAACATTAATGTCCTTGGGGGTTATTTACTAAAGGCAAATCCACTTTGCACTACAAGTGCAAACTACAAGTGCAAAGTACACTTGAAATTATTACTTAGAAGTGCAGTCGCTGTAAATCTGAGGGGTAGATCTGAAATGAGGGGAAGCTCTGCTGATTTTATTATCCAGTCATGTGCAAGCTAAAATGCTGTTTTATATTTTCCTTGCATGTCCCCCTCGGATCTACAGTGACTGTACTTCCAAGTGCACTTTCAGTGCAATTTTAAGTGCACTTTGCACTTGTAGTTTGCACTTGTAGTGCAAAGTGGATTTGCCTTTAGTAAATAACCCCCCTTATCTCCTAATTGTGTTCCTGTCTTAGCAACCTATAAAACGGACCCTACCAAGGAATCTGCCTTAGCAATGACCTGCTGCCACTGCTGGAGCTTATTCATGTAGACATGAAGTGGTTGCACAAGGACTGAAGGTGATTAGCACCAATGAGTGCTTTTAGCAATTAGCTTTTTGCAATTAGTGGTTAGTGTCAGTGTTATTAACCTCTCCTTAAATCGGTGGTTAGTGGCAGTAATAATATCCCCCTTTTGTTGGTGGTCAGTGGAAGTCATAATATCCGATCAGCCCCTAACCTGTCCACCTTTAGGAGATCCCTGAAAACTCACTTATTCAGGGAAGCCTATCCCACACCCACCTAACAACTGTCCCCGAGCCACCCCCATTAAATCATTCCCCGCATCTATTACCTTTTGTACCACCACCCCCTCCCTTTATAATGTAAGGACTACGAGCAGGGCCCACCTGTCCCTTCTGTATTGAACTGTAATTGTGCTGTCCCCCCTCTACATTGTAAAGCGCTGTTGGCGCTATATAAATCGTGTATAATAATAATAATATAATAATAATATACCCCCCATACTTTCATTGGTGGTAAGTTGCAATAATAATTGCACCCATCCTTTCATTGGTGGTTAGTAGCATTGATAATTAACCTCCCCCTTCGTTGGTGGCCAGTCGCAGGGATAATTACACCCCCTTTCATTAGTTTGCACTGGCAGGGATAATTACACCCCCTTTCATTAGTTTGCAGTGGCAGGGTTAATTATCACCCTTTATTGCTGGTCAAGGGTGGGGATAATTACCCCCCCCCACCTTCATTTGAGGTCAGCGGCATTGTTAATTATCCATTCTGTCATTGGCAGGGACAATTAATCCCACTTGCATTGGTGGACAGTGGCAATAATAATGAATTCCCTTTTTCATTGATGGTCAGTGGCAGTAATAATAACCCCCCTCTGCTATTGGTGGTCAGTGGCGGGGATAATTATCACCCGTTCTTTGGAGGTCAGTGGTAGGGATAAATGCCTCCCTTTCATTGATGGTCATGACAATGATAGTTAACCCCCCCCCCCCCTATAATTGGTGGTAAGTGGCAGTAATAATAACCCCTTTTTCACTGGTTTTCAGCGGCAGAGATATTTACCCCTCTTTCATTGGTGATCAGTGGCAGGGATATTTACCCCCTTTTATTGGTGGTCAGGGGAAGGCATAAATCACCCTCTCCATTCATTTGTGGGTTCAGATGCAGAAATAGTTACTCCCCTTTTCATTGATGGTCATTGACAGGGATTCATAAACCCCCATCTTGCTGGTCAGTGGCAGTCATAAACATAATTACCTGTCCCTTTCATAGGTGATCAGTAGCAGGATAATATACAGATGCTTTAGGTAACCTTGCACGTTGCCCATGCAGTGAATAGCGACATTTACATAACTGCTGCTCTGCTCAGCTTTATGTACTTACCTTTTCTTTGCTCCATCATCATCAGATTATCTGCCAGAAGCTAAGTTATATATTTGGTGTTTTATGGGTATGGGGGAGCATGTGACTCTTCCTTCCATGTGAAAATGCTGGTGTTTTCACTCTACTGCTAGATGGGGGCAGGAAGAGAGTCCATAATGGAAAAGAGGGGAGAGTGAAGAGAAAGTGAGTAAGAGCAAGTGAGGAGGGTGGCAATTTTGTAAACATGTTGTTTTGCCCTTCATTGTCTTGAGAACAACAAAGTGTTAGAACGTTTTGGCAGTTTTATAAATCATGGATGGCAGCAGAGTGAATTGTATGTGTTGTATAATTTTTTGTCAGTAAAGTGGAGTTGTCCTCTAAATTAAATTCTGCCCATATCTGGCTGGAAATAAACTTGCAGTACATATCTGCTAAAAGGCTATGAAACTCACATTTGGTCTCCACCTCACAACACTTCTTCTCCATTTGCACATTAAACTCTCCCTCCTTGTCTCGCATTTCAGTTGTTAGTAATTCAATCTTGTTCTTGTAGTCCTGAATGAAAAAACATGTAATTAAAAGATAACTCTGCTATAATCGAAAATGCTAGAGGTTATTAAACTTTATATAACGAGTCAAGCAACCAACCAATTACCCAACACTTCCTTTCTTTGCAAATGTAGAGAATGAAGCTCATATGTTTCTGTTTATGTGGCCAAATAGATTTTATACCTTTAAATAGAGTAAGGAAGGGTTAAACCGGTTGTATTGTCAAAGCTTAATTGAACACGCTTAAGTTAGAAGCTAATTGGTTACTATGCACAGCTGCAACAGATTCTGTGTGAACCAGTTTTAGTAAACCTCCCCCATTGCACCAATTGTCAGATTTGTGCATGTGCGCATACACATGCATGTTTCTGTGCATAGAAACCTAACCAGAAGACTAGCTTCACAGCGTGTGTGCAGACATTGCTATAGGAGGGCCTCTGGTTTCTAGGTTGTTAAGCCAGATACCGGGTATGGAGCCTCACTGGCTCTATATACAAAGAAATTAGAGGATATAGGCGGGACTTTGCATGAGGCATGTTGGTGAGTGTGTTAGGCTGAATGGTATGTGTTATGGTGTAGGTATTAGAGATAAGTGCTATACAATGTAATGTCCACAGATAGTATTGTAGGATAATCATGATATAAAAGTTTAATGGCATAGGTACTTAAGCCAGATAAAATCATAAAAGTACACATCTTAGACCATAGTTGAGCATGTTTACAACAGTATATTAGCAGGCAAAGTTCCAATACTGGTAGTACAGTTACAAAAAAATACAAAATACATTGTACAGTGAATGAGTGCATCAATAGTTATTAACTCAACGCATTTCTTGTTTAGAAACCAATCATCAGGAGTCCGATGCAATTTGGCTGTATTGAGACAATGAGGTATCTATTAGTATATGAACGGATATTTATTGGAGAGATACACTGAAAATGTATATTGCTAAATACTCACAAATAATGCATAAATGATGATCTATATGTAAAATGCAGTATTGGTCTGGGTTCATAGAGTCTCCCCCGGGGTTGAGGCAGAGAGCACACCCCAAGAGACCGTCAGCCACGGTAGCCCGAATGACACAGGCACCCGCGAAGGCCGCCAGGCAGGGACAACTGACAAGGCTGGAGAGTGTGGAGGAAACTGTGGAAAAATAGGAGAAAGTGTGTGAGCTAACATCTAAATGTGATAAGTAGGAGATGAGTGAGAACAGCGAAGCTAGGCTGTGAGTGTGTGAAGAGGAGCTGAAAGGTATAAGAAGAGTGGGAGTGTTTTGGTGGAATAGAGTGTACATGCAACCAAGAAGCCATTACTGATGTGGATAAGCCAAGATGACAGTGTGTATAGGAATTACCTGTGTGGTGGGTGCCGAGCCAAACCAGATGTCCCAATTGCATGACGAGATCTCAAGGCGCCCGGCCAGAGACCGCCATTTGTAGCTGCGGGTCAGGGGCGCGCTCACGCCAACGTCATGCGCGGGCGTGATGACGCGGTGAGGGGAGGGGAGGGACAGCCAATCTGCAAATGTGGCCGCCCACCATCCCAAACAGCGCCTGAGCCCGGAGATGGAAAACCACATAGAGTCCCGCATGCGGCGGCGATGACGCCGCAGACGGGATGTGGGGAGCATGACGCCGATGCGCCAAGGCCAGGGCCCGCCAACGTCATAGACAGGGGAGTGACGGGTCCTGGACTGGGCGCATCGCAACCCCGGGGAGTAGACCAGACGGATCCCAGCACCAAATGTGTATAAGAAATAAATGGATGACAATGTATGGACTGGGAAAGTGGGAAAGAAAACAAACAAAAGCAACTCAGTGATGAGTACATAAACAAAAGCAAGAACAGGTATTTCTTTGCCTTGAATAAAATCAATATAGAAAAGAAAAGCAACAAAATACACACACACTCTTTGCACTGAATGTGATCACTGTGCAAAGAAGTGTAAGATATAAGGGAAACTTTAGCCCTGAATTAAATCAGTAATTGTCTGACTAAAGAAAAGCAATAAAAAATAAACTGTTTTTTCTATTTGTTTGTTTTGTTCTCCTTTAGTCAGACAAATACTGATTCAATTCAGGGCTAAAGTTTTTGTTATTTTGTTGTCTTCCTTTAGTCCGACAAATAACTGATTCAATTCAGGGCTAAAGTTTTTTCTTAGTTTTTTAATTTTTTATTGCAGATTGGCTGTCCCTCCCCTCCCCTCACCGCGTCATCACGCCCGTGCATGACGTTGGCGTGAGCGCGCCCCTGACCCGCGGCTACAAATGGCGGCCTCTGGCCGGGCGCCTTGAGATCTCGTCATGCAATTGGGACATCTGGTTTGGCTTGGCACCCACCACACAGGTAATTCCTATACACACTGTCATCTTATCCACATCAGTAATGGCTTCTCGGTTGCATGTACACTCTATTCCACCAAAACACTCCCACTCTTCTTATACCTTTCAGCTCCTCTCCACACACTCACAGCCTAGCTTCGCTGTTCTCACTCATCTCCTACTTATCACATTTAGATGTTAGCTCACACACTTTCTCCTATTTTTCCACAGTTTCCTCCACACTCTCCAGCCTTGCCAGTTGTCCCTGCCTGGCGGACTTCGTGGGTGCCTGTGTCATTCGGGCTACCGTGGCTGACGGTCTCTTGGGGTGTGCTCTCTGCCTCAACCCCGGGGGAGACTCTATGGACCCAGACCAATACTGCATTTTACATATAGATCATCATTTATGCATTATTTGTGAGTATTTAGCAATATACATTTTCAGTGTATCTCTCCTATAAATATCCGTTCATATACTAATAGATACCTCATTGTCTCATTGCCAAATTGCATCGGACTCCTGATGATTGGTTTCAAGCCAAAAAACGCGTTGAGTTAATAACTATTGATGCACTCATTCACTGTACAATGTATTTTGTATTTTTTTGTAACTGTACTACCAGTATTGGAACTTTGCCTGCTAATATACTGTTGTAAACATGCTCAACTATGGTCTAAGATGTGTACTTTTATGATTTTATCTGGCTTAAGTACCTATGCCATTAAACTTTTATATCATGATTATCCTACAATACTATCTGTGGACATTACATTGTATAGCACTTATCTCTAATACCTACACCATAACACATACCATTCAGCCTAACACACTCACCAACATGCCTAATGCAAAGTCCCGCCTCTATCCTCTAATTTCTTTGTATTCATTGGGATGGAGGCATGTTGGTGCTCTCCGTAAAAACAGTGTGGATAGGTCACAACCCTTTTAGATACATGGCTCTATATACACTTGAGTCGTTCTAGGCCAGATCAGGAGTCACAATTTACACTTTGCCCACAAGGCCTCAACTTCCCAGTGGTTCCAGGTTTAGTCCATAGGAAATCTCATCCAACACCTGAGGCCCAGATGGTGGGGGTGTGTGCCTGGGGAACCTTCTTGGCCCCTGCCACTGTTGGACCTTCCGCCATGAAACCACCACACACTCCCAACTCGAACCTGCTGATAGATCTCTCCTTCCCCAAGGAATAGGCTGTGCCTCTGCATCTCAAAATGATCTTTTGACCATTCCAGCATATTTAACAGCAGCAACACTCAACAGACCTGGCTGCTGCAAGATTGTTACCTAGCCAAGTACAGCACCCTTCTAGATAGGTGCTAGGATCCGTTGGATTTAGTGCTGGCTCACTGTGTTCAGTAAATTTAGCTTGCCTCACTCTAACCAGTGTGATAGTAATTATTGTGTTAGGTAAATTTAGTTTTGCTTACTGTAACCAGTGCAGTCGATTGATCAGGTCAGTTCAGTGTTCTCAGCTGCTGCCACTCTGATAGCACCCTCTGCTTTCCAGAGAGCTGTGAGAATTCTCTGTCAGAATGATACATGCAGCTATGCCCTATCCCAGGGAGAAGGGCCCTGAAGGCTGCTGGAAAACTGAATAAATACTCTGAGAGACTGAGTTTCTGGGTCTTTTCCTGCAAAGGATCACTCCAGCCTGGAGGGCTACTGCCCTCCAGTGCAACGCTGCCATGTGTTTGCTGTTTGTGAGGTCTCAGGTGGGGACCTGAGGGCCTGGATGCTGAAGCTACAGAAAGCTGACTGAGGGGCTGTCTGCTGAAAATCTAGTCTGGTATCACTGGAGAAAGGTGTTGGAAGGAGGAAACCAACTGTCCCTGAACATTTTGTGAGTACAGACTACTGAAAGATCTGAGAAACATTTGGGCTGCTGCCTCTTCTGCTATAGAGTCAGCTGTGTGTTTGTTCAAAGGGGACATTGGGTGGTGTCCTGAAGAGCTTAGTCTATCTATCTAGTTCTTTGTGAAGGGACTCCGCTCTTGTGGCTCTAAAGAAAGAAGCCTGCTTTTGAATGCTTCTATGACAAGCCAAGACCACAGTTTGCTACAAGAAGGCTTTAGCTTTTCAGAAAGCAGTCTATTGTTCTCAATCTGTCAATAGTTTTTGGAGTATCCCGCTCAATTCCCCTCAACCGTACCCAAGTATGAAAAAAACAACAAAAACAACACTCCTAGACTGGTTATTGAGGAAAAGTGTCGCTGAGATCGTGCACCTGGCTACAGGGCAATCCACTGGGGAAGAACCTGGGCAAATTTCCAGCGGCTCCTGCGGGAGTAAGCGTTGCACAAGTTTACTTTTAATGCTAATAGTCTTCACTGAACACAGCATTTCTTACTTTATGCTTTTTGCTGAACTTTATAACAGTGTACAAAAAGAAGTGGCAACTTTGTTCTTACGAGCTACAGTTCCAGGAACATGGAAACAAGAAGTTCAAAAATATGGCAGAATGTACCAGAAATAGGGTTGTTAAACTTACTTAACTGTTCTCAATTGTCAGGTATCATAGGAGAGGTGCTGCAATGCTCATGATGCTGTTTGGAGGTGATTGTCCCAATCCCATGTACTCTACTCTCTCAGGGCTGAAGTCTAATGCCGCGTACACACGACCGGACTTTCCAGCAGAAAAGGTCAGACGGAATCATTCCATCCGATATTCCGATCGTGTGTGGGCTTCATCTGACTTTTTCTTTCAAAAATTCTGATGGACCTAGAAATAGAACATGCTTTAAATCTTTCCGAATCAATTCCTATCAGGAAAACCGTTCGTCTGTATGCTACTCCAACGGACCAAAAACGACACAAGGGCAGCTATTGGCTACTGGCTATTGAACTTCCTTTTTCTAGTCCTGTCGTACGCCATCGCTTTCTAAACGATTAGACTTTGGTGTGATCGTGTGTAGGCAAGTCTGTTTCAGCGGAACTCCGTCGGCAAAACCGTCAGAGTTTATTCTGACAGAAAAAACGGTCATGTGTACACGGCATAAGGCCTCTCCCTTGAAGAAAAAAGCAAGCACGTGTCTCTGGTTTCATCCCTCACAACTCTACCCAGACAGCCCCTACCTTAGCTTCTCTTTTCTCTTAAATTTAAAGTGTGCAAGTCACTTAGGAACATTATTATTGTTATTAATATACACGATTTATATAGTGCCAACAGTTTACGCAGTGCTTTACAATGTAGAGGGGGGACAACACAATTACAGTACAGTTCAATACAGAAGGTACAGGAGGGCCCTGCTCGTAGAGCTTACATTCTAAAGGGAGGGGGTGGTGGTACAAAAGGTAATAGCTGCAGAGAATGATTTGATGGGGGTGGCTCGGGGACAGTTGTTAGGTGGGTGTGGGATAGGCTTCCCTGAATAAATGAGTTTTTAGGGATCTCCTAAAGGTGGACAGGGTAGGGGCTGATCGGACATACTGGGGCAGGGAGTTCCAGAGGATGGGAGAGGCTCTGGAGAAGTCCTGAAGGTGAGCATGGGAGGAGGTAACAAGGGAGCTAGAGAGCAGGAGGTCCTGGGAGAAGCGGAGGGGACGATTTGGGCGATATCTGCAGATGAGGTTGGTGATGTAGATGGGGGCGATGTTGTGATTGACCTTGTATGTTATGGTTAGCATTTTGAATTTTACACGGTGGGGTAGGGGAAGCCAGTGAAGGGATTGGCAGAGAGGAGCAGCAGTCATGGATCAGTTATTGAGGTGTATTAGTCTAGCAGCAGAATTCATAATAGACTGAAGGGGGGAGGAGCCTGCTTAAGGGTAGGCCATTAAGGAGAGAGTTGCAGTAGTCATTGATACCAAGTGGGCAATTTAGAGCTGAGTGATACCTACGCTCAGTGCTGAATAACCTTTTAGCTGTAACCTCTGACCCGTAATCTCTGTGCCTGACTTTTGTTACTGACCTGGCCTCTGTTTGATCTGCTGATCTCTGCCTGTTCCCGGTCTTGAGCCTGCTTATGATTTGGTGCTTTGCTACTCGTCTGTTACCAACCCTGGTCTCTGACTTGACTTCACATGTATTTGGACCCGGTGCATCCTTGGTATATTACCAGTTATACTGCTGCTATCCCAAGTTCCAGTCAATAGCAATTGCACCTGGGCAGGTCTCTTGAAGGCCCTCAGCTCAGATGGGAACTATTCAAGAGACCACCCTTGTCACCTCAGGCTCCTCATAAGAGTATGCAACAGAAATGAAGAACTGAGCGGTTGATGCCTGGCTAAGGTTAATTAGCTGATGCCACTAAAATAAATGTGGATGTACAGTATAGAGACAAAAGCAGAAGCTTTAAATGCATCATTTCATAGATATATGTTCCTGAGGCTGACCCTTTATTAGAAAGATGTTCCCAGCTTCCTGAAAGGCTTAGGCCAATAGGAATCTGTTCTACACACTTCCTTGAAAAACTACACCAATACAATGTATAGTTATACTATATATACTATTCCTTTGTGTCTTCTGAGAATTCCATAATTGCATAACGTTTTTATCATCACTAACAATCCATTTCACATACTCCCGCTCAGGCGGATTAGAATAATTTGTTTGTAGAGCACACAATGGTAAAGGTCAGCTCTGCACAAATACTTCCACTGGCTATCAACACACACACAACTTTTTCTCCACATTCCAGACCCAAGGATACCTTATGTTCAGAAACGGTACTGGTTATTAAACTTTGACGAAATTATGTTTAACCACTTCAATACCAGGCACTTAGACACCTTCCCGCCCAGCCCAATTTTCACCTTTCATCGCTGTTGCAATTTGAATGACAATTGCGCGGTCATGCTACACTGTACCCAAACAGTTTTTTTATCATTTTGTTCCCACAAATAGAGCTTTCTTTTGGTGGTATTTGATCACCTCTGCGGTTTTTATTTTTTGCGCAACAAATAAAAAAAGATCGAAAATTTCGAAAAAAAACAAGTTTTTCTTTGTTTCTGTAAAATTTTTTTGTAAATAAGTACGCTTTCTCCTTCAATAATGGGCACTGATATAGCTGCACTGATGGGCACTGATACGGCGGCACTGATGGGCACCGATGAGGTGGCACCAATGAGGTGGCACTGATGAGGTGGCACTAACGGGCACTGATGATGGGCACTGATAGGCGGCACTGATGGGCACTGATAGGTGGCACTGATGGGCACTGATAAGTGGCACTGGTATGCGGCACTGATGGGCACTCATAGGTGGCACCGATGGGCACACATAGGCGGCACTGATAGGTGGCATTGATTGGTATATATGGGTGGCACTGATGGGTACTTATGTGTGGCACTGATGTGTGGCACTGATGTGTGGCACTGATGGGCACTGATAGGTGGGCACTGATGGGCACAGATGGGCACAGATGGGCACTGACAGGTGGCACCGATGGGCAGTGACAGGTGGCACAGATGGGCAATGACAGGTGGCACTGATGGGCATTGCTGGGCATATCATTGGCATAATAGTGCCAATCAGTGCCCATTTGTGGGCACTGATTGGCACAGATTGGGCACATGTGGATGGCCATGGGGTACATACCTGGCCATCCACGTTGCCCCTTCCCTGGTGGTCCTAGTGGCATCCCTGGTAGTCCAGTGGGGTGATCTGCGGGGGGGCTGCGCTGATAAACAATCAGCGCAGACCCCCCCTGCCAGGAGAGCCGCCGATCGGCTCTCCTCTACTTGCGTCTGTCAGACGCGAGTGAGGAAGAGCCGATCAACGGCTCTTCCTATTGACAGCGTGATCAGCCGTGATTGGACACGGCTGATCACGTGGTAAAGAGCCTCCGCCGGAGGCTTTTTACCAAGATCAGTGTAGCGGTGTGTCAGACTGACACACCGCTCCACCGATCGCCGCGATGCACGCCCCCGGGGGCGCGCTGCGGCATGTTATCCTGAAGGACGTCATATGACGCCCAGTCAGGATAACAGAACCACTTCCCGGACGTCAATCCGCTATAGGGCGGGCGGGAAGTGGTTAAAAATACAGAACAACATTACAGTGCCTTGCAAAAGTATTCACCCCCTTGGCATTTTTTCGTGTTTTGTTGCCTCACAACCTGGAATTAACATGGATTGTTTGAGAATTTGCATAATTTAATTTACAGAACATGCCCACAACTTTGAAGATTTTTTTTTTTTTTTTATTGTGAAGCAAACAACAAATAGGACAAAATAAGAGAAAAAGTCAATGTACATAACTATTTACCCCCTAAAGTCAATACTTTGTAGAGCCACCTTTTGCAGCTATCATAGCTCCAAGTCACTTTGGATAAGTCTCTATGAGCTTGCCACATCTTACCACTGGGATTTTTGCCCATTCCTCCTTGCAAAACTGCTCCAGTTCCTTCAAGTTGGATGGTTTGCGCTTGTGAATAGCGATCTATAAGTCTGACCACAGATTTTCTATTGGATTGAGGTCTGGGCTTTGACTAGGCCATTCCAACACATTTACATCTTTCCCCTTAAACCAGTCAAGTATTGCTTTAGCAGTGTGTTTGGGGTCATTGTCCTGCTGGAAGGTGAACCTCCGTCCTAGCCTCAAATCACACACAGAGTGGTACAGGTTTTGCTCAAGAGTATCCCTGTATTTAGCACCATCCATCTTCCCCTCAACTCTAACCAGTTTTCCAGTCCTGACTGTTGAAAAACATCCCCACAGCATGATCCTACCACCACCATGGTGTTCTTTGGGTGATGTGACGTGTTGGGTTTGCGCCAGACATAGCATTTTCTTTGATGGCCAAAAAGTTCAATTTTAGTCTCATCAGACCAGAGCACCTTCCTCCATACATTTGGGTGTCTTCCACATGCCTTTTCACAAACTCAAAACATGCCATTTTGTCTTTTGCTGAAAGTAATGGCTTTCTTCTGGCCACTCTGACATAAAGCCCAACTCTATGAAGCGTACGGCTTATTGTCGTCCTATGTACAGATACTCCAGTCTCTCCTGTGGAACTCTGCAGCAGAGACTGGAGTATCTTCAGGGTTTCCACTCCAGGGTTACCTTAGGTCTCTGTGCTGCCTCTCTGATTAATGCCCTCCTTGCCCGGTCCGTGAGTTTTGGTGTGCGGCTGTCTCTTGGCAGGTTTGCTGTTGTGTCATGTTCTTTCCATTTGGTTATGATTGATTTGATAGTGCTCCTAGGGATCATCAAAGATTTGGATATTTTTTTATAACCTAACCCTGACTTGTACTTCTCAACAACATTGTCCCTTACTTAGCAAAATGGGGGGACAGAAGCGGGACTTTATATGAGGCATGTGGGTGAATATGTTGGGCCAATGATGAGGATGGGGTGTGAAAAAATGAACAAAAAATATATGAATTGAAGATTATATGGATGGAATAAGAATAAGATATATAAGGTCAACATGGATAATGACGAAAGGTAATGATAGTAAAAAAGTTTATTAGCATGGATATTCAAATCGGATACAGTCAATGAGGGAAAGGGCACATATAAAACCAAAATAAAACATGTTAGCAACGATGTATGGACCAGCAGGGTTCATAAATAGTTATACAGTTGCAAGGACATATATACATTGTACAGTCAGTGTATACATTTAATGGATCTGGACTCTAAAACATATTGACAGCGATGTATGGACAAGCGAGGTACATAAGTAGGTAGTGCATTGACAGGAGCTCCACTGTACAATGTATATATGTCCTTGCAACTGTATAACTATTTATGAACCCCGCTGGTCCATACATCGTTGCTAACATGTTTTATTTTGGTTTTATATGTGCCCTTTCCCTCATTGACTGTATCCGATTTGAATATCCATGCTAATAAACTTTTTTACTATCATTACCTTTCATCATTATCCATGTTGACCTTATATATCCTATTCTTATTCCATCCATATAATCTTCAATTTATATATTTTTTGTTCATTTTTTCACACCCCATCCTCATCATTGGCCCAACATATTCACCCACATGCCTCATATAAAGTCCCGCTTCTGTCCCCCCATTTTGCTACATATATTTGGGATGGAGGCATATGGGTGTTTCTCTACCAAAATAGTGTGGATTGGTCACAACCCCTTTTGACATTGTCCCTTACTTGTTTGGAGAGTTCCTTGGTGTTCATGGCAGTGTTTGGTTAGTGGTGCCTCTTGCTTAGGTGTGTCAGCCTCTGGGGCCTTTAAAAAAAGTGTGTATATGTAATGACAGATCATGTGACATTTAGATTGCACACAGGTGGACATCATTTTACTAATTATGTGACTTCTGAAGGTAATTGGTTGCACCAGAGCTTTTTATGGGCTTCATAACAAAGGAGGTGAATACATACGCACATGCCAATTATCATTTTTTTTATTTCTGAAAAATAATTTTATGTATATATTTTTCTAATTTTACTTCACCAACTTAGGCTATTGTGTTCTGATCCATCACATATAATTCAGATTTAAAAAGCATTGAACTAAAGGCTGTAATGTAACAAAATAGGTAAACAGCCAAGGGGAGGGTGAATACTTTTACAAGGCACTGTATGTACTGTAAAATGAAATTCCCATGATAAAAACTGGGCAGTTGAAACATATCATGAAGAATATGCAGAACCAGAAGTTATCATGAGTGAAAACAGAACATCAAAAACATTGATATAGGCAGCTGAATTTATCTGCCAAACTTTACTTTTTTTTCTGTAAAAGTCAAACTTTTGCTCACCCTCCAGCACCCTATTCCTCCCTATACTTCCTTTTTCCTCATGGTCAATAAATCTGCCTATGACCCTATCGCTATAGCTCCCCTGAGTTGGAAATAATGAGTCTCTTTGAAAAGAAAAACATTCTCCTCTTATACAATTTTCAAGAGCTGCAACAAAAAGGTAATATGTGCAGTGGTATACAATCCACTTACCGTATATACTCGAGTATAAGTCGAATTTTTCAGCACATTTTTTTGTGCTGAAAGTGCCCCCCTCGACTTATACTCGAGTCAAGCACTTTTCTGCAGCAAAAAATTTCATTTTCCGAACCGACTTTGGGGCCCCGTATCTCAGAGCCACTTGGTGCTAGGAACCCCAAATTTGGTGTGCAAACCCAGTGGAACTGGTACCATAACATATCCAAAGCTGGGGTACCTGAGATACGGGGCCCCAAAACTGGTTCGGAAAATGTAATTCTCTGCTGCAAAAAAGTGCTTGACATTTTCTGAACTGATTTTTGGGGTCCTGTTTCTCGGGGCCACTTGGTGCTAGAAACCCCAGCAATTTTATGGTGCTAGTTCCACTGGGTTTGCACACCAAATTTGGGGTTCCTAGCACTAAGTGGCCCCGAGATACGGGGCCCCAAATTCGGTCAACTGTGTCCATCTGCAGCAATGTCATTTCGGGACCCTTTGGGTTCAGAGACCCCACATTTTGGCTGCAGCTAGGGGGCATCTAGGACCCCTTAACTACCGAGTTTGAAGTTCAGGGGACCTATGGCTGCAAATGGGCACAGTGAGGCATGCAAATGGGCACAGTGATGCTGCAAATGGGCATTGTTGACCCTCTTTTCCACTTACAGTAGCTGTGCATTTCTCACCCTCGTCTTATACTCGGGTCAATAAGTTTTTCCCATTTTTTGTGGTAAATTAGGGCCTCGACTTATACTCGTAACGACTTCTACTCGAGTATATACAGTATATGTAGGAAAAACAACACAAAAAGTAAAAGACCGTATTGCCAGGCATAAATAATCTATATGGGACAAACTGACTAAATTACTACTTATAAAAGACACCTTTGAGGAAATGGGATATACGGTTTCATAGCTCAGATTTATGGTCATTGATACAATCCCACATAATAAACGTGGAGGTAATCATGAACTTAGTTTACAGAAATTGGAAGTTCAGTGGATACGTCGTTTAGCTACATCTTTTTTTGTAGTGGGATTATTTTTTCTTTTTTTTACTATTTTCCCCTCCCTTTTCTATTTATTTATTTTTTTGTTGATGGATAGGGTGATTCTCTTTATTAAAAAGAAAAGGACTATTTTTTTGTATAAAGGGAACATTTTCTTGTGTGCAATAGATTTAAAGGGTTCTTTGGTGATATCTTTGCTCCTACTGTAGTACATCCTTTTGATGATAAGTGAATACTGGAATATCCTGTGTATGATTACAGTTGGGCCCAACACCCCCCGGTTCAGTTCACGCTAGAACTCTCGAACATCGCAAAAATTCGGACCCGAACCGTGAACCCTATTAAAGTCTTTGGGACCTAAACTTGAAAAATCAAAAAGTGCCCATTTTGAAGGCTCTTATGCACGTTATTGGCCATAAAAAGGGTATGGGGGCCCAGGTACTGCCCAGGGGTATGGAAGAGCCCTGGGGCCATCATAAAAAAAAATACAGAATTATGAGATTAAAAGTCAGAATTCTGAGATTCTAAGTCAGCATTCTGAGTTTTAAAGTCAGAATTCTGAGATTCAAAGTCAGAATTCTGAGATTAAAAGTCAGAATTCTGAGTTTTAAAGTAAGAATTCTGAGATTCAAAGTCAGAATTCTGAGATTCAAAGTCAGAATTCTGAGATTCAAAGTCAGAATTCTGAGTTTTAAAGTCAGAATTCTGAGATTCAAAGTCAGAATTCTGACATTCAAAGTCAGAATTCTGAGTTTTAAAATCAGAATTCTGAGTTTTAAAGTCAGAATTCTGAGATTCAAAGTCAGAATTCTGACATTCAAAGTCAGAATTCTGAGTTTATAAATATAGTAGTCTCTATTAGGAAGATTTTAGGACCAATGAGCAATAATGTAGTAACACCCACAGACAATCATTCTGCAAACATACGTGTCTTCTGCTATGTATATGGATATATAAATCTATCTTAGTTATTATTATTATTATTATTATTATTCAGGATTTATATAGCGCCAACAGTTTACGCAGCGCTTTACAATATAAAAGGGAGACAATACCGTTATAATACAATACAATACAATAGGATTAAGAGGGCACAAGAGGGATTAAGAGGTTACAGCACACAGTATAGGGAAGCAGGCAGTGCTGGGTTCTCTGGTTCCTCTGCTGTCTTATCCTTCTCTGTCATCTGCTTCAACATAAAAAGCCATGCTGAAAACATGTGTATTGTGTGTGAGTGGGGGGGACACAGCTTCCATAGATAACAGAACACAATGGCCAGCACAGCACAGCTCTGCACTCCAACTTGTAGGAAACATTGCACTTTTGCACCTACATGAGGGAATTGTGAATGGCTAGAAGGCAGCAGGACAATGTGTGTCTATGGTCATAATGAATTAATCATAGCAATTACTTGTCTGGGCTGATTTACCTCATCTTAAACATAAAAAGCAATTATAAAGAGTTCTTAAGTGATAGCATAGTGGTTAGAGCAACAGGCTTATAGTGTTGGAAGATTGTGGGTTCTAATCCAGTTCAGAGCACAGTTTTTAGTTTTATATATATATATATATATATATATATTCAATATATTGATCTTATATTAAACATATTTTAAAGTATGAGTTAGTGAGGGCTTAAATTCATAGGGGTGCGCACAGGGTGTGCCGAGTGTGCCCAGGCACACCCTAATGCCCCCATGCGCATTAGTGTTATCGTCCTCTGTAGCAACAGGAACATGGGAAAGATCTCCCTCTTACCGGCTCTGCGATAAGAGAAGTGTTTATCCTTTTCTCTTTCACTGTGCCAGCAGGGAGATCAGTGTGGCGGGGTCATATATATGTAGATACATACACATGCATGTATGTTTGAGCTTAAGGGTGCACACCCTAATGCATTAGGCTGCGCACACCTATGCACCTATTGCAATAGTGCAATGTTTCCTACAAGTTGGAGTGCAGAGCTTTGCTGGCCATTGTGTTCTGTTATCTATGGAAGCTGTGTCCCACCCACTTACACACAATACACACGTTTTCAGCATGGCTCTTTATGTTGGAGCAGATGACAGAGAAGAAGGATAAGACAGCAAACCGAGGAACTATTAATACAGTAGAGGAACCAGAGAACCCAGCACTGCCTGCTTCCCTATACTGTGTGCTGTAACTAAGATAGATGTACATATCCATATACAGAGCAGAAGACATGTATGTCTGCAGAATGATGATCTGTGGGTGTTACTACCTTATTGCTCATTGGTCCTAAAATCTTCCTAATAGAGACTACTATATTTATAAACTCAGAATTCTGACTTTAAAACCTAGAATTCTGACTTTGAAACTTAGAATTCTGACTTTGAATCTCAGAATTCTGACTTTGAATCTCAGAATTCTGACTTTTAATCTCAGAATTCTGATTTTTAATCTCAGAATTCTGACTTTGAATCTCAGAATTTGAATCTCAGAATTCTGACTTTGAATCTCAGAATTCTGACATTGAAACTCAGAATTCTGACTTTGAATCTCAGAATTCTGACTTTCAAACTCAGAATTCTGACTTTTAATCTCAGAATTTTGACTTTCAAACTCAGAATTCTGACTTTCAAACTCAGAATTCTGTAAAAAAAAAAAAAAAAAATTTCTAACTCATAATTCTGTATTTTTTTTTTATGATGGCCCCAGGGCTTTTCCATGCAGGGGGACATGTATCAATGCAAGATTTTTTTTTTAAAACAAGATTGTCTTTAAAGGTGCAGTGTTTTCAATGATGCTTAAAGTGAAACAATAAAAATGAAAAATTCCTTTAAATATAGTGCCGGGGGGAGGTGCATCTCATAAAATTAGAATATCAATCAAAAAGTTAATTTATTTCAGTAATTACATTCAAAAAGTAAGTGAAACTCTTATATTTTATATAGATGTGTTACACACAGAGTGATGTATTTCAAAATTTCTTTCTTTTAATTTTGATGATTATGGCTTACAGCTAGTGAAAGTCCAAAATTCAGTATCTAAAAAAAAATTGATTATTACATAAGACCAATAAAAATAAAAAGGATTTTTTAATACAGAAATGTTGGCTTACTGAAAAGTATGTCCATGTACAGTATAGTAGGCTCCTTTTGCATGAATTACTGCATCAATGCCTCGTGGCATGGAGGCAATTAGCCTGCGACACTTCTGAGGAGTTATGGTAGCCCAGGTTGCTTTGATATCGGCCTTCAGCTCGTCTGCATTGTTGGGTCTGGTGTCTCCCAGCTTCCTCTTGACAATACCCCACAGATTCTCTATAGGGTTTAGGTCAGGTGAGTTTGCTGGCCAATCAAGCGCAATAATACCATGATCATTAAACCAGGTATTGGTACTTTTGGCAGTGTGGGCAGGTGCCAAGTCCTACTGGAAAATTAAATCAGAATCTCCATAGAGCTGGTTGGCAGAGGGAAGCATGTGAAGAAGCCAAATAACGAAGGTCTCGTTACCTTTGCCCCCAACGTGGTCTATGGCAGAAGGTCCACATTCTGGGCTGTGTAGGGTACCACTGCAGATATCATTAACCACAAAATACAAACTAGAGCAATAGTGCAGAAAGGTATATACCTTTAGAACGTTTATGAACAGATAATACCAATTATAAACATATACGAGCAGTAACCCGTAACAGGGAGCTGAATATATGGGAATAGAGCCATGGGCCTTCGATGCCTGTACCCACCCTCTTAGCTATATGCTATTTGCCATCCCTCTGGTGCGGGTCTCATATCACAGAAACCGACAGCGTGGGCGGGTGTCATTCCTTCGCAAACCCTTTATACTCTGCATCAATGGGAGGGGTAGTATCCAGGGTACTGGTGGAGGATGTTAGATACACGCAAGAACCCAGGGATATTCAGTCTGGGGGTCATAAGGGTTGTTTAGTGTTCCAGTGCTGAAATCTTAGGCAGCAATGCTTAGCCCTGTCCAAATATAGCCTGTGACCGATGATGCTGCGGAGGAGAGGAGGAGGGAGAAGCATCAACGCTAGTGTGGCGGCCTATAAAGTGTATCGATCTGAATAGTTGGAATGTTTAAGTACCTGAAGTCGCTAAAGCCCCCTGTGTATGAGTGATAATGCGGGCATTGGTTCTCTTTGTGGTTGGAAGGCGTTGTGCACGTCAAATGGTGTTGCATGTTCCCGTGTCCTCAGGGCAATCCAATGTTTGTAGAGACCCCCCCCCCCGCAGGCAGCACACACCGGTCTACTACAGGGGTTCAGCAGTCAGGACATCATAGTCAACCCTGTAAGGGTGTAAGGGGGCATAATACTTGCCAGAGGCTCCAAATTATATGGGGAGCCCCCGCAAGTCGGTGGGGGTATATACAGTGTGGGTTTGGACCCTGTTGTTCGGATTGTGGTACAGGTAACAAAAGGGGACCCAGTGGATTCATGATAAGCCTGCTACATGCATATGGCGCCAGGGCTAGTATCACTACAGGCAGCTGAATCCGGTGTCTTGCGCGTCCATGGGCTCTTCTTGTGGCGTTTCCTTCCTTGTGGTTGTGCGATGGAAGTCTGCATACCAATTTGGGACATCAACCAGTGGGATGCCCTAGGTATCACAGAAGTGTTGCAAGTCTTCAGGCACTTTCAGTAACGCTATACGGCCTTGTGTGGTGGCGGAGAGACAGAAGGGGAACTTCCATCTATATTGGATTCCTTTGGTGCGTATGGCATCCAACAGTAGTTTCAGGTCCCTAAGGTGTTGTAGCGTGATGCTGCAGAGATCCTGAAAGATTTGGATATTTGTTATTTCATGCACAAGCTATGGTTTGCTCCTAGCCTGTCTCAGTATTTCTTCCTTTAGTCTGTAATCCACTATGCAGAAGATGATAGCCTTAGGAGGCTTGGTGTGGGCCTTTGGGCCTGAGGGCCCGGTGAATTCTTTCCATATCAATGTCTGAGGCGGTCTGTTGAGCAGTCCATTAAACAAGCCTGTGACAGTGAGGGAGAGCTGCTCCATGTCAAATGATTCAGGCAGGCCTCTGATCCTCAGGTTATGGCGCCTGCCCCTATTGTCAAGGTCCTCCATGTAGTGTTGGAGCTCCCTGAGTTGGAGGGTATGGGTGTCCATTCTCCGAGTGGCCCGGCGGAGGACTGTGTCGTGTTGTGCCCTGACCCTCTCTACCTCATGAACCCTGTCAGCAAGTGCGTGAATATCCAGCCGAGGTTCCGATATGGCAGCTGACAGGGTATCTTTGATGTTGGCTGCGATGGTCCTCAGGTCCTGGATGTTCAGATGTGATTGGGGAGGGACACTATTCTCTCCTGGCGTAGTACCCACCGTAGGGGGAGCGGATGATGTTCTTGTCAGTTGTAGGGATGCGGCCTGAGAGTGTCCGTGGCGGGAAGACGCCATGTTGCCTCTTTGGGTCCGGAACATTTCTGGAATATTCTGGCTTAAACCCCCGTTCTGTTCGCAGGGGGAGTGGGATCTGGATGCCGAGGAGTTGCGGGATGCTGTCCCCATGGTTTGTCGGTAGTCTGGGGTGAGGTTACCTCCGTTGTTGAGCGAAGTCAACCTGCACTGGCGGGAGCTCTAGATTTACACGGCCATCTTCATGCTAGGTCAAACCACACCCCCCTCGGGCCAAACTTTTGCTCAAGTCGAACTGTTCGCCCCACTCTATGCAATGTGATGGAGAGTGATCACATCTTGTTTAACCTTCGCTCTAAAACTTAGGATAAATTGACTAAGGTTTTGTTTATTTAATTGTATATTTAATACTTAATTGGTACCTGGTGTAAAACGTTTCTATATAAAAGTATGGTTAAGGTTGTTGTTCTATGCTTGTTTCTACTTGAAGATAGGCATGAATACTATAGCCCAAAACTGTTGAATGGTACGTTATGCATTTTTGTATATCTTGTATATAAATATTTTTCTCCTTTATTAAATCACAAGTGCAGCAATCCCTGGACTCATTTATCTCTATATGGCTGTTGGGAGGGCCTGATGCATGAGAAGAATACTGCAGTGCTGTTTACCTCACTGGCCACAGTGTGCTCTCATGCCTAGTGTCAGTTTTTGATTGGAAAGCAGAGGGACTGGCAGAAGCACCAGGTATTTCACACAAAGGAAGCAATACAAAGAGAACACTTGAGAGGAAATATGATAGCGATATACAAATTCAAAATGAATATACTATTCAGTCTCAGGGAGTATAAGAAGACACGGGGCCGCTCAATAAGATTGGAGGAGAAACAGTTTAACCTTAAACTGCGTAGGGGTTCTTTTTACTATCAGGGCGTTAAGGATGTGGAACTCCTTTTACACAAGCGATGGTGTCAGCGGGAAGTATTTAGAGCTTCAAAAAACTCTATGGCTGGGCTTACACATTATGCAAATTGGATGCAGGTTTCCCCGCATCCAATTCACATGACAGGAGAGTATGCCTGGCTCTCAATGAAGCTGGTTCACACATCTCCGGGGCGGATTGCACAGGGGTCCTGTGCGTCTTTGCCCCCGTTTCAGGTCCGAATTCAGGCAAAAATTCGGGCCTAATTCGTCCCTGAAACAGAGAACAGGGACTCACTGGACCCCTGCTGTGAGCTGCATCGGCACACAGTGTGAACCCAGTCTTAGATGGACATCTTAGTGAGCACATTATACAGGGATATGGGATATGATTTTTGGCATGAGCACACACACACACCCACCCAGGTTGAACTGGATGGACCGTATTCAACCTTACCAACTATGGAACTATATAACTATGTAAGAACAGAATTATTTTTCATACAAGTACATGTTACAGCAAGCACATATCTTTAATGATTTTGACAAAATGGAATATTTTCTTCCAGTTTCCATTGATTAACTATACTGTTTTTAGGATAAACGGTAATGGCATTGGAATACTTACATACTGTAACTCCTTTACTTGTATTGTTATTAAGACAGTGTAAAGAACAGTGATGATTTCCAAAGTACAGTAATCCATGGCAACCAGAGGTTACATAGTTACACAGTTGGTAAGGTTGAAAACATTGTATATCCCTGTATGTTGTGATTGTTAAGGTGCCCGTCTAATAGTTTTTTAAAACTATCGACACTCCTTGCTTATACCACCGCTCGTGGAAGAGAATTCCACATCCTTACCCCTCTGACAGTAAAGAACCCTTTAGAGAGAGAGAGGTCATTAGTGATAACTGATCTGATCTCCATAAACTGAAAGATGGTTGCTCTAGGCAAGGGGGTCCCCAAACTTTTCAAAGGGCCAGTTTCACTGTCCTTCAGACTTTAGTGGGGCTGGATTGTGGCCAGTCGGTGTAGAAAATGTCCCGGGCCCTGGATCAGTGAGAATAAACATTGCTTCAGGGTTGGTAGTCAATTATTTAGGGCCTGCAGTCAGTAAGAGGAGGAATAGTGCTTCATGATTGGTATTATCTCTCCTCTATTACTGGGAGGAATATTGATATTAGTGGGAGGAATAGTGCCCCATCATTTGTGTCAGTGGCAGGAATGATGACCCACTGTTGATGTCAGTGAAAGTAATAGTCACCCATCATTAGTGTCAGTGGCAGGAATGATGACCCACTGTTGATGTCAATGAAAGGAATAGTGCCCCATCATTAGTGTCAGTGGCAGGAATGATGACCCACTGTTGATGTCAGTGAAAGGAATAGTGCCCCATCATTAGGGTCAGTGGCAGGAATGATGCCCTGCTAATGATGTCAGTGGAAGGAATAGCGCCCCATCATTAGTGTCAGTAGCAGGAATGATGACCCACTGTTGATGTCAGTGAAAGGAATAGTGCCCCATCATTAGTGTCAGTAGCAGGAATGATGCCCCACTGTTGATGTAAGTGGAAGAAATAGTGCCTCATATCAGTAGTAGCAATAGTGCCCCAAGGGCCAGAAAAGGGCCGCATCTGGCCCTTGGGCCACAGTTTGGAGACTACTGCTCTAGGCCACTGCACTTTGTACATCAATATTGCTCTCTACACTGCCTATTATAGGGCATTAATACATTATATACTGCTTTCTTTTATACATATGACTCCGAACCCCACTGCAACTCTACGGGACCGGGCCAATATAACTGAAAGCAGTCGACCCTCTGCGCCTACTGTTATGAAACACCCACAGTGCTCCTAGTAGCCAGGGGCCACGTGATCTCTGCCTAGGCCTTACATCTCATCTGGAAGCTCGGAAGCATTGGCTTTTTTTAAAATCCATGGCAAGAAAGAGGTACTTTTTTTACTCAAAACAAATAAGATTTGGTAATGCTGACATGTTCCATATTGATTTATGTGAACTGTGAATTTGAATGACAGGTCAACTTTAAATAATCTCATAGTAGTTACTGTGATTATGTCCTTTTTTCATATGAAAATGTTTATGGATGCTAAACATGCAGAAGACCCAGTGCAATAACAAACTGACTAGGGTGGCACAGTATATCACTTTGGTTTCAGACCACAGTTATGTTTCATTGCAATAGATAAGTAAATAATGTCAGATCTATTTTACTTGTTTATATAGCTAATTGCTCTCTGGAGAACAAGGCACTTCCCTCAGCACAGGATATAAATTTGTTCTAAACAAAATTGTTCTTAGTATTGATGCATCTTGTGGTGAGCCCCATTAAAATGTTCTAAATGTTCTAATTAAACCCAGGATCTGAGTATGTATTTCCATGTACTCATAGCATGACAAGAATTATCTCCATACAGAACAAAGCTGATGAGTTCTTGCTCTTCGCAGCTCAGCCAGACCTTGCACCTTGTTAATCAGAAATGGCAGGATAACAGACATTTCTGTCCAAGTTACAAACCTCATTAAAAAAAAAATGTATTTCCATATTTAACCAAGTGAAATATAAAACAAAACATGCATTTATCCCATACCCATTATGACCATTTCCTGAAAATAATGCGTCACACTCAGGGGCGGATCCAGAGTCTAGTCTCGGGAGGGGCACTGCCAGAAAATAAGGTGTTGCTTACAGAACTGTACGCCATGTCCTGCAATAGCCAGCGAATGCGCACACGCTAATTGGCCAGAGGGGGAGCCAATCAGCGGGTCTGGCGGAAGCAATGTCCACCGGCCACGCATGATCACTCCCCACAGAGATAGAACAGCGGTCTGCCGATGTAAACAAGGCAGACCGCCGTGCTGTCAGAGATGAACAGAGTGATCTTGTGTTCCTGCTAACCAGGGACATGGATCACTCTGTTCATCTAGTGAATCCATCCCCCATATAGTTAGCAAGCACCCCCTAGGGATACAGTTAACCCTTTGATCGCCCCTGATGTTAACCCCCTTCCCAGCCAATGTCATTAGTACAGTGACAGTACATATTTTTAGCACTGATCACTGTATTAGTGCCACTGGTCCCCAAAAAGTGTCAGTTAGGTGTTCGATCTGTCCGCTGCAATGTCACAGTCCCACTAAAAATCTATCTCCTATTTTGTAGACGTGATAACTTTTGTGCAAACCAATCAATATAGGCTTATTGGGATTTTTTTTTTTTTTACCAAAAATATGTAGCAGAATACATATTGGCCTAAATTGATGAAGACATTTTTTTATAGAAAAAAGTAAAAAATATTGCTTTTTTTGTTGCTCTTTTTTTTGTTTATATCGCAAAAAAAAACAAAAACAAAAAAAACAGCAGAGGCGATCAAATACCACCAAAAGAAAGCTCTATTTGTGGGGGAAAAAAAGGACATCAATTTTACTTGCATACCACGTCGCACCACCGCTCACTTGTCAGTCAGTTAAAGTAACGCAGCGCAGTATTGCCAAAAATGGCCTGGTCATAAAGGGGAGGGGGGGCTAAAACTTTCTGGAGCTGAAGGGGTTAAGATTGAACAAGACAAAAAGGGCATTTTTTTTTCTTCCATACATAATGGCACACATGTATTTTGCGATTTGATTTGACACATGACATTCATTCATTCTTTTACTCATTTTTAGTAAAATATTTTGGTGCTCTGGTGGGGGGAAGGGCTCCCATGCAGGAGCAATGGAGATGGATCCGGTAATTGCACTGTCCGCAGGCAGCATTAGATGACTGCTTCTTCCTGTGTTCACACCGCTCTGCAGTGTGGAGAAGATGGAGGGTGGAGGTGGGTGGAGCCAACATTCACTCAGGGGCGGAGGCCTGCAGTGTGGAGAAGATGGGGGGAGGAGGTGCCGGTGGGTGGGGCCAACACTCTCACTCAGGGGCGGAGAAGGTAGAATGCTCGCGCTTTCCCTCTCCTCATCGTAAATGACTGACGCGACTCACTGACGTCACTGGTTGCAAGATGCCAGTGCAGGGAAAGAACACAGAGGCCAAGCCAGCGGTGCAGCTCCACCCACCTCCTCTTGGTCCAGGCGTCCAGCACGGCGTAATTATAACACTAACACAGTCTCTCTCTCTGCATCTCTGATCGGCTGATGTGAGACAGAGAGAGAGACTCGGGAGTTGGAACTGCACTGCAGTCAGTGTCAGTCTAGTCAGTGATTCCCCCCCCCCCCCCCCCCCGGACCCGCCCCTGGTCACACTTGAATTGCTGAACTTTTCTGCTGGAGGCACATTTTACTTTACAACACAAAATCAGTCGCGTGACCGAATCTGATGCTATATAACCCTCCTACAACACAGGAAAGACCATGAACTTCTGGTTTGGGAAGCAAACACAGCCAACTAGCCCATGGTAGGGACAGTTTTCTGTGGGCTAAAAGTGAACCAAACAAAGTGTGCTGCAGTGTCGCAGTGATTGTTGGCCATGATAAAGGTTGGATGTTGTCTTACAAAACGTGTCTTATTGTAACTACCCTTCATGGCCGGATCTAGGGGGTGCTGGGGTGGGCTGTGCCCCCTCAGATTACAATTGTACCCATCCCAATGCCCTGCTGACCCCCCTTGCTGACCCCCTGTACACTGCCCTACTGACACCCTGTACAATGCTCTGCTGACCCACTGTACATTGCCGACACCCTGTACACCTTCCTGCTGGCCCCCTGTACACCGCCCTACTGGCCCCCTGCTGGCCTTCTATCCTCTGTGCCCCTGACATTTTATACTGCACCCCCACATCAGACAGGCTAGACCCCCTTTTTTACTATAACATGGGATTGTAAGGGATACATTGGAAAAGGGGCCATTAACATTCAACAACATGCTAGTTTTGAAACCTGCGCTGTGAGCATGTTAAACGAGCTACCTGATATACTTGCAAATCTCTGTAATCCATTATGGATGGTTTTATTTGTATAAACAATATTTCAAAGCCTTTTTTTTTTGGAAGATAGTAGACATAGATATTTTATGGGTCAGAATAAAAGCCCTCTATCCTACTCCTCCTCTAAGAAGTTCATGTCATGCCCAATTGACGTGTAAAGAAGATAAACAATTATCTAATGTGAGTGTGGACCCTCTCTTCAGAAAAATAAAGGTTTGATATCACTTTAAGATTTGTCTTTCGAAGGAGCCAGCTATGGACCTCACCAAGATCAGTGCAGTAGAGACATAAAGAAAAAAATCACAGGGCCCCATAGCACCATAATGTTACTGGAGCCATTATCAGTTACAGTGTTCTTCATATACAGTATCTCACAAAAGTGAGTACACCCCTCACATTTTTGAAAAATGTTATTATATCTTTTAATGTGACAACACTGAAGAAATGACACTTTGCTACAATGTAAAGTAGTGAGTGTACAGCTTGTATAACAGTGTAAATTTGCTGTCCCCTCAAAATAACTCAACATACAGACATTAATGTTTAAACTGCTGGCAACAAAAGTGAGTTCATCCCTAATTGAATATGTCCAAATTGGGCCCAAAGTTTTAATATTGTGTGGCCACCATTATTTTCCAGAACTGACTTAACCCTTTTGGGCATGGAGTTCACCAGAGCTTCACAGGTTGCCACTGGAATCCACTGCCTTGCTAAAGAAGCTGAGGGTAAAGGTGATGGACTGGCCAAGCATGTCTCCAGACCTAAACCCTATTGAGCATCTGTGGGGCATCCTCAAGCGGAAGGTGGAGGAGCGCAAGGTCTCTAACATCCACCAGCTTCTTGATGTCGTCATGGAGGAGTGGAAGAGGACTCCAGTGGCAACCTGTGCAGCTCTGGTGAACTCCATGCCCAAGAGGGTTTAGGCAGTGTTACAGTTTACGCTGTTGGGGCATAAGCTAGAATTTAAAAATCCCAAGTAACTCTGTGGATCAGGTTGTGTTTCAATGTTGGTTGGCTTTAAATTCTGGATACATTATACTATTTTCCAGAGAGTTGGGAGTAGACATGTGCACACTGAAATATTTCGTTTCGGAATTTCGTTTTCGTCCGAAAAATAAATTTATTTAGTTACTCCCGAAATTCGTTTTTATTTATTTCGTTTTTCGTTAAAAATTGCATTCGTCCGAAAATCCAAATTAAGTTCGGATCTGTCATTGAAGGCTTATGGTGTCTGTCGAATGTTCAAAGAAGATTCGACGGAGCAGCTAAACTGTACGACGCCGTATAGTTTACCTGCTCCGTCGAATCTTCTTAGAACTTTCAACAGACACCATAAGCCAAAGTACGTGTGTACTTAGTTCTAGCTATTTTACTGCTCCTCCTCTTTGGTTACAATCAGCCAATAACATTCATCATCATCATTATTTTTATTCATCTTTTCTCCCCTACGTCGAATCTTTTCTCCCCTACGTCGAATCTTTTCTCTCTATGTAGAATCTTTTCTCCCTATGTAGGATAATCTTGGACTAATAGAGTTAAGGTTAGGCACATTCGACCACAGGTTTGATGGAAACAGATTGTTATTGTCATCATCATGTCAAATCTCCTATCTATATCGAACTGTTGTAGCAACGAAAACGAAAATAAAGCATTTGTTTATGTCGGATCTTTCGTTTTTCGGATTCTGCACTTTCGTTATCGTTTGTTAAAACAATAACGAAAATACCTGAAATTCGGACGAAAATGCATTCGGACGAAAACGAATGCACATGTCTAGTTGGGAGTCCCATTATAGTATTCCTGTTAAACGCATAAAGAAGGGTATACTGGTGGTGTCAGTGAAGTTGAGCTCTCACACAGAGCTGGAACAGGAGCAGAGGACCCAAACTAACCAGAGGCTCTTGCTGGATAACGCTACACTTGGATCTGAAATTTCAAACAGGCACAATAGCCATCTTGTGCTACTGGCTGGACATTTGATGTCTGATGTTCAAATGTAGTTTTCAATCTTCGTAAACATGCAGATTTCATTAAAAAAACATCTGACAATCTTACAATGAAGTCCCCTTATTGGGTACCTCCTATTATGGGGTGACAACTGCCTTAAGAGTATGCTCCTGCATTGTCACACATCAAGAGCAATGATGTGCAACTGATGCACATGAAACTATTGCAGGAGTCAATGCTAAAAGGCCACAGGAGATCAGCAGCACTGAATTGCAAAAAGGATGGAACAAAGGTTAGGGTTTAGAGCCGAAGCATGTTCACACAGTGGCTCTTGCCAGTGGTTTTCAGATGCTTATCGGGTCAAAAAAGCCTGAGCCCAAAGTTCAGTTCATGTTTTTCCTGATGGCCCTCCACACTGGGAGGGCAGTCTGTCCACGAATAGGACGCTTTCCATAAAAACACCCTCACCAAAACTGATCCTGGAAAAACTGCACAAACTGCAAACTATTTCAACAGTCTTACCTGTGTGACACTTTGTAGTTTCTCCTCTAGGTCATTTATAGTCTTCTTCAGACTGCAGTTTTCATCTAAACATACACAGAAGTGTTTAATGATTCTAAGCCAATTTAAACAAAAAACAGTTACTGCATCTCAGCGAATGCAATCAATTAGAGTATTGGACACAAATAACAAGTTTATTCTCCTGGCATTTTGTGCTGATTAAAAACAAAGGCAAGGCACGCTGTGAAGGTCTATAAATGTTCAAAAAAAAGAAAAGAAAACAGAACATTTAGCAGGATACCGCACATTCCCTTAGCAAACTGATCTATACCGTATAAACATGGCAAATACCTTGATTGCACACTGAGAAAACATTACTTAAAGTGGGGTTCTAAGTTAAAATGGTTGTAAACCCTCACATATACCCAGTGAAGTGACTGGCCTCAGGTGATACACAGAGATAAAACAAATCCTCTTACATAGGTTGTATCTGTTTATCCGCAGACTTCTTTTCTCTATAGCCATTCAAAGTTCAGAATTTATAAACTTGTCTGAGCTGCCAGAAAAAAAGGGGGCAGAGAGCTGAAATTACACACTGCAGAGCTCAGTGTGGAGAGCTTTAAAAGCTGATTGGGGGGAATTGACACACCTTCACACAGCACACAGGAACAGGGCTGAGACTGTCATATAGTTGGAGCTCCTTCCCCGGTCACCTTTTTTCTCTTGGTGTCAGGAAAACTTGTCAGTAGTGATTTATGCTGATAGCAGAGGAACAAAGTATATATTTAATGTCTGAGGTTTACAACCACTTCAAACTTTTTCCCTTAGTATTGACTTGAGTGGAGAGAGATTGGGTCCTGTGACATTTTTTTATTACTGCATCCTTTTGGGTAGATCTAATTTCTCTTTCAGTGTCACCAGTACAAGAACTAACGAGAAATGGCGAGGAACCTGTGCAGGGGCGTAACTACCACCATAGCGACCCATGCGGGCTATGGGGCCCGCAGCCGAGTGGGGCCCAGTGAGGATAAGAGCACCGCCGGCACAGTCTCCCAGCCAGGGGAAGAGAGAGGAAAGGAAGAGGCGAGCTGTCCGTATCAGCAGAGAGCTGAATTGCCCGATGTAAGAGCTTTCATTAGAACTTCCAGTGTTCCCGGGGCTCACGTCACATAGCTCCACCTTTTGGCCCGGTGCCTTTGATAGACAGAACGCCAATCCAATGCGGGACATGTGACGTCATCAAAGGCGTTGGGCCAAGAGGTGGGGCTATGTGACGATGAGCCCCGGGAAGACAGGAAATTCAAATGAAAGCTATTACAGCAGGCAATCCCGCTCTCTGCTGATCCGGGTGGCTTGCCTTTTCCTCTGCATAAGTGGGGCTGTATGGGGCACAGGCAGACCAGGCTGTATTGGGCACAGGTCACGCTGTATTGGGCACAGGTCAGGCTGCATTGGGAACAGGTCACGCTGTATGTGGCACAGGTCACGCTGCATTGACACTAGGGCAGCTGTGGGGGGGGGGGGGCTGTTTGCAGGGGGGTCCTGCTATTTCTAGTTACGCCCCTGAACCTGTGTCAGGTTTTTGTCGCTCCACCATGGAAACATCAACACTTCGTGAGAAACAAAAAAGTGTTGGGTCTTGTTACACTGTTATTAACTTGTTTAGAGGAGAGGTGCAAATTGAAATAACGATGGGCAAACACTAGGGCTACAATGATAAATACATTTCTTTGATTTATCAACTTGTTGGCCGCCTCTTTTACTGCTTACTGAAATCAATGTGATTCTAATGACATTAATGACATTAATTTCAACAAGCATTTCAGTCTCTCAGAACCAAAGAGGTTTAATCGCCTGTGTAGTCCCCGGAGGAAAAAAGACAAATCTGATCGAAGAGATGGATGAATTGTTCTTTGTAGCCAATGACTCCTCCTCTAAATTCTCAAATATTTGGGCTTGTTGGACTCACTTTAAAACCACTGAAAGATATAAACACCTGATGGGATTCACCCCCTGATCGCCAGTCATAGGTATCGGATATCTCTGCTGAGGTGCCTCTACTCCTAGAGTACCTTTAGTCTTAGGGTAGTGGTGCTACCCCCTCTCCCTAAGGTGTTGGGTAGGGAGGACCTATGCCGAGGAGACGCACCAAGTCGAAATACGTGCTTCTTCACCTGCTGCCCCTAATGGACAGTCTATATTGCAGTTTGTCATACACGCTGGCCGCTTGGGCATTTTCTCAAGTATTACCACATCCCACTCACTTCCAGGAATGGGGCTTCAGTTATCCTCTGGACTTCTATTCTTTTGATTGAGTTATCACTGGGCTTGGTTTCTATATAATGTTGCTACTGATTCCCTCTGGACAGTAGGGCCTATAACTGAAATTGTGCTACACCCTGTACATTCTGGTATTTCTATTTCAACTACTGTATTATTGTTTGCATGATGCTGTTGTAAACCATTTCTTTATCCTTAATAAAATATTGTTGGAACAAAACAAAAAAAGAAATCTAATGATAGGTCCAATTTAAGCAGAACTAAACCCAAGGGTTCAACGGTTTCTCAAAACAGTTGCATACAAGGCATGCCGTTAACGTTAACTGTAACAGTTGCTTGTGCTCTCAACAGGACTGTCAAGCCACAATGGTTGGTGTCATAACTGATCACATGTGCAGCATCATGCAACTGCAGATCAAACAGAGGCTTCCTTGGCTGTAAAGGATAGAAGAGTTTAGTTCCACTTCAAATGTGAGCAGAAACAAGATCTGATTGCATTTTTCGGGTTGCAGGAACAGCTGTGCCACTACTGGCGAACACTTCTGTGGGTACTGGACACATTTTGGATTCTATATTCTGCTATGACGGAGATGCAAATTACCACATTCCCCCTAAAAAAGTTTAATTGTCTACTGCCATTATTGTTTCCCCCAGAGACCCCTTGTCTGTGTACAGAATGCACCTGGACCCTGCTTCCAGTGGCTAGTAGAGGTTCTTTGTTAGTCTCTTGAATGCTAAGCGGTCTGGTTAAGATCTGAAGTGGGTGTCAGGCTGCCCAGTAAGTCAGAAGTCCCTATATATGCAGGGGCAGTGTTCCTGGATCCAGTTATGCAGGAGACACCTGCCCACAGGGTAGAAGTCTGGGAGGGAGCCAGCCAGAAGACACTGAGGTCTCAGCTAGGCTTAGCTGGGGGCCTATTCGCAAGTCCTGGTCCAAGGATCCAGTTGGGTCAGGAAGAAGCTCATGGGATAAAGCTGGGAGGAAGTTGTGGGACAAAGCCCAAGCTGTCTAGAGGCTGTGCGAGTATACATCTCCCTCTCTGGGAAGAGCTTTGTGGATATCGGCAGGAGGCAACTGATGTTCCTGTGGCTGAATACAACTCCCCAGTGCTGCAAAGTATGAAAAGTATGAGAGTGTGTAGCTTTAAACTCTGGAAGGAGTACAGGTCACAGTCAGCCTATAGATTCAGAATTATATACAGTGTGGCCAACAGCTGGGCAGCACAGCCAGAAGTTAAGGATTCCTCACTTTGTTCCAATTACAGTTCACCAGGGTATCCCATGCTGCCTGTTCCCCACCCAAGTCCCTATTCCATTAAAAAAAAACTAAAATGAACCCCTACACTGTTTTCTGAGCCAGTGAAGAATGAAGAAAATACTGTGTGCCTGGCAATGTGTGCTACAAAGGGGTAAATAGGACCAAATTCACCCACGGCTTTTTAGGGGGTGCACTACAATAAGAAGCTTATAACACAATGAATGTTTATAAATGATGTCTCTAGTCACTTACTAGTTAAATCTTTTTTTTCAAACACCTGGCTCCTTTTTCCCAGAATTGCTTCCCTGAGCTTCTGGTTAGGAAGAAGGTGCTTTGCAAATGTAATAAAGACACATGACTTTTACTACATGTCGTATCATTCTTAGAGCCATTGATGAAAAAAGCATGTCTGGTCGCAGCTGCCAATCACTAAACTGAGGAGTAAGCCATCAGCATGTTGAGCTGTGGGAGAGGGGTTATAAGGGTGACTCCAGGGGACCCTGAAAAGAGAATGGGGCCACCCTAACAACAGAAAGAGAGGATATGGATATTTTCATTGGAATTTCAGAGAAATGGCAGGCAGAAAACAATACAAACACCAAATCAAGTAAGTACAGACCTAGGCTACTCTGTCATTTTCTTACCGAGGGTTTCTTAACAGTTTAATAAAGATTGATACATGCTTACCTTTCATGTTACATTGTGCTTCCATTGTCTCCTGCAGCCCTTTTATCATGTTCCGTAATACGGCACACTCTGTACATTAATAAGCAGAAACACAGAGATGAATGTGCGCCTTTCACATAAACACAATGAACAAATTAGCTTTTATGATGTAACACAAAAGCATAATCTTTTTTTATGTAAATTAATGTAAAATTAATTCAGCTTCAGACAAATCTCACATACCTAAACATAGAAAAATACTGTATTGTTGTATTAAAGTGATTCTCTACTTTTGGTTTAGGGCCGTTGAACACAATGCAGTGTGATACCGTGTGTTAAGGGTGTGCTGCATTAACTCACTTTGAATGTAACTTTCATGCACAAAAATTGTACCTGTGTCAGGGCTGGGCTCAGCCCTTCCTTCTCTGAGCTGGACGCTCAGCTGTTGGCCAATTGCCAGCTCTTATCTCTCCACAGTGACTCACCTGTTGATATCCAGCTCGTCAGTCCTGCCTACTTAAGCCGTCCATCCCAGATGATCTCTGCCTTCGCCTTGGTCACATCTCTAGAGACGCTCTCTTGTGTTCCTGTTAAAGACTTGCTGGGCTGACATTCCTTCTGGCTCCAGATCCTGCTTGCTGTTCTACTACGCTCATCTCTGGCTCCCTGATGTTTTGGCTTGTCTGACTATCCATTCCGGTTCCTGAACTCTGGCTATGTTTTGACTAAGTTTACTCTGTTTACCTTTTTTATTATTATTATTAAACAAGTGAGATTTAACTGTACTTCTGTCTCAGTCTGATTCATGGTTTCTGACAGTAGATGAAGGCCACGAATTCAGAAGATGCAGTCAATCCACTTGTTGGTAATATTTTTTCCAGATTGGATGAGCAGGATCATCGCATGGATCAGTTTGCCATGGTGTTACAAGCACTCCTGAGTCGCACGGCTCGGCTGGAATCTCCCACTGTGGCTGCTCCAGTCTCTGTGCAGGCACCCACCTTGAGTATTACCTCTATAAGATATATGTCTGGTTCCGCTCCGCTTCTCCAGCGATTTGGGGGTGATCCAGTCCAATGCAGAGGGTTTCTCAACCAGGTTGAGATATACTTTGAGATGCTGCCCCAGGAGTTTCCCACGGACAGAAACAAAGTAGGTTCTGTGGGCGCATACAGTACCTGGTGCATTGGAAAGGGTACGGTCCGGAGGAATGCTCTTGGGTCTCATCCTGGGACGTACATGCCCATGTCCTCCTCCATGATTTCTATAGACGTTTTCACCTCAAGCCTGGTGGTCCTCCGAAGGGGAGGGGTCATTGAGGAGGGGGTACTGTCAGGGCTAGGCTCAGCCCTTCCTTCTCTGAGTTGGCCGCTCAGCTGTCGGCTAATTGCCAGCTCCTATCTCTCCACAGTGACTCACCTGTTGATGATATCCTGCTCGTCAGTTCTGCCTACTTAAGTTGTTCAGCCCAGATGATCTCTGCCTTCACCTTGGTCACATCTCTAGAGATGCTCTCCTGTGTTCCTGTTAAAGACTTGCTTGGCTGACATTCCTTCTGGCTCCAGATCCTGCTTGCTGTTCTACTACGCTCATCTCTGGCTCCCTGACATTTTGGCTTGTCTGACTATCCAGTTTCTGAACTCTGGCTGTGGTTTGACTAAGTTTACTCTGTTTACCTTTTTTTTATTATTATTAAACAAGTGAGATTTAACTGTACTTCTGTTTCAGTCTGATTCATGGTTTCTGACACCTTTATTTTTTGTATAATGCTGGATGGCTGCTTTGCCCCCTACTGAAACAATACGTTAGGGTGCCATTCAAAGGGAATGACATTGCAGTGCCTTATTACCACAATGTGTGGAAAAACGCTCTTTTTACTTCACATTTCCAAAAAGAATAATTTACGCATGGGCCCTAACATTTATCTATTGCCCTCTTGCATTTATAAACAGGAAAAAGATCAGAGTTTGAGTTCATGATCCCCTTACTGCTTAGCTGATAAACATACAGGAGTTTAATCTGTCTCACTTTAAATTATCGCTACAGATAACTACAGCCTCTAAGCAGACAATTGTTCAAGCTTGAAAAAAACCCTCTATTTGCAGGACAACGTTTTGAAATATCTGAAAGTGTGGCATCCATGGGTCTCTCACTTTCACCTCCCAATTTTGAGGACTCTTTACTTGAATCTTGATCGAAGGTTGGTCAAATCCAATTAAGATATGGTCTGTTCCCTTAGTTGCTTCCAGCGATCCCTGAGAACCCCTGCCATTTCCTTTTCCAATTTCTCCTTTACATATTCTTTTTACTCATCTCAATAGCCTGACGAGTTTAAACAATGTTTACCCTCTCATGGGTATATGAGGGATATACCCACTTGCTCTACCATCTGATCAGGCTGTCGGACAAAAGTTATTTTATATCTGATTTGCTGTTCATACTTTCCCGATATATTCTTTACTCTGTTCAAGTGTCTTACTTCAAGACTTTCGTTGTTGATTATTGAGAATCATTGTTTGCTTTAAATAAAATATATTGTACAAGAAAAGTTTGAGTTCTTCCAGGATTCAGATTTTCTGTCTTTCACTTACCCCTGTTGGGGCTGTAGGGTAGGACAATCTGTTGGGTAGACCTGTCTACTATATGTCCCCACAGTGTTAGCTGTGACTTTAGGAGTCATTGAGAATAAACGGCTGCCCTGCCCTGGTGAAATGGTACCATGGAAAGTAGGTGATTGATACATATAGCTTGTTAGGAAGCTAGCAATTGTCTGTGTTGGTCCATCAGGACTCAGGACTCAGGATATAGCAAGGCTTTTACGGTCATGTTTGCAAGGCTTTTACGGTCATGTTTCCCCCTTGAGGGTGCAAGAGAACTTTGCGGATTTGGACTACTCACATCCCCTTGTTTGGGGATGCTGTATTCTGGGACACCCTTCATCTAGGTACGGGGCTCTCCTCTTAACTCTACTCTAAATGTACTCTGCTGTAAACTGTTTGTAACCTTGTGTGCTGTTACCCCTGGAGGGAGGCTAATCTGTGCTTCACATTATTGATTCAGTAAACCTTAACCCAAAGAAAGAACAGGAGGAGGAGCGGGCCGGGGATTTCAAATACACAGACCAATACACTGGCTGTGTGGGCATTGACATCTCATCACCTGCAGAGGTAAGTACAGTGGGGACAAGGGCACGGGGGTGGATAGGGTGTTTAATTTTTTTTGAAAAGGTGAACTAACCTATTCCCATAAACTATCTAGACTATATATTATAGAACAGGGTTTCATTGAACTCTAGGGTTCCTCCAGAGGGTTCTAGGGGTTCCTTTAGCAATGAGCAATTTCTGCTTCTCAGATAAGTTCCCACTGACACCATGTTTGGATACTTCTCTATGACCGCAAGTGTAAGGAGCATTCTTTCCCCTGACCATCACACTAATGTACCATGAGTTGTAGATATAGTCCGAGATCAGAAAGTTATTTCAAGGGTTCCTCTGTGTTGGAAAGGTTGTTATAGATTCTTATCCTATTGGTGCTGCAGGTCATATATTTGCTATATCCACAGCACCTACTGGATCAAGGGCTTAGACACAGCCTATATTAGTTGGAAGGGATAGTCACTTTATAAAAGATTTCTGTCATCAAATTGCACTGTGGTGGAAATAGTGCAGTGCCAGTATAAGTGTTTGCAAGTATAGATGGCTTGAAAGCACTTAGGCTCCTTGCACACAGGGTCGTTTAGAACAACGGTTGCCAACCAGTGATCTGTGGATCACTGATGTCCAGAAGAAAATTTTGGTGGTCCCCATTGGTTCTGCTGCAAATCAACATTTTGGCGGATCTATATCGCCCCAATGTTGTTTCCAGTGTTGTTCTCAGTGTGCGTTGACAGTCAATACGGTCAGCACGCATTGACATCCGATGTCTCCTCTGTAGTTCCGGCTCCTGTGAACTCAGAGGGAGGTGCTGGGAGTAGTGCAGAGAGCAGGAGGTGAAGAAGGAGGGGACTTCTAATCGCAGTGCTGATCACAGACTTTGGGAAGGAGCACAGAGCTCGAGCACATGGCTGGATAAGGAGGTAAGATCCAATGAGGAGACTGTGTAAGATCGCAGTGTGATGCAGAGTGTGGGTGGGAGGGGGGAGGGCAGAGAGCTGAAGCATAGTGTGTATAAGGCAGCAGTGTGATCCAGGGGGAGGGGGCAGAGAGCTGGAGCATTGTGTGTAAAAGGCAGCAGTGTGATCCTGGGGGAGGGGGGCAGAGAACCAGAGCATTGTGCGTATAAGTCAAAATAGTAGTAAAGGTCTTGCGAGCTACCAAATCAAAGATCCCCTATCTTATAATAGTGTGATGACAGCTGCTAACACTAATCACGTCCCATACTAACATGTGAGAATCACAGATAAACATAAAGTGATGTGCCTATAAATTGAATCTCAAGAATAAAATAAATAAATAAATAAAAAAAAAATAATAATATATATATATATATATATATATATATATATATATATATATATATATATATATATATATATATATATATATATATATATATATATATATATATATACGCAACTGTTGTCTTCATACAGCTTACAACATCATATAGCGTGAATATACACACATTTCATACAATATGAGTATTGATACAAATGTGATTCATAAAGTGCTCAGGTGCATATAGGTCAGTGATACTCTGACCATCCAGGGTCAGTTTTTAGCGTCCTTAATACAAAGATAATAAATGTGACTTGATAGGTGACTGTGAATATAGCGATCTTCAGCAGTGATTACACTTAGGTGCTCCCTACGCCAAGGTAATGACCGCTCACCTCAGAGCGTGTGACCTTGCAATTAAGTTTGGTCAGTACACGCTTTTCAATCGTCAAAACGGATTCCAGGTCAGGTTACAAGGTCCAAATACTGCTCAAAGATGTGGCATCCTCATATATAAATATCAAAAAGAGACTTCCATAGTGTAATAACGTTTTGAAAAGATTTTATTTAATGCAAAGCCCTGATCCCCCTGATGAAGATACGATATTTCTCTTGTATCGACACGAGTAGAGGGGGGGGACTGGACAGCGCAGGAGGCAGCTGGTCTGTCATATGGAGTAGAAGCATACGATCTCATCCACAGCTTGGCGTTATTAAGGCATGCTATAGAGCGGTGCACTAACGCACCAGACCCATGTGAGTACCCTATAATAGGGCTTTGTTTTCATTAAATAAAATCTTTTAAAAACGTTATTGCACTATGGAAGTCTCTTTTTGATATTTATATATGAGGATGCCACATCTTTGAGCAGTATTTGGACCTTGCAACCTGACCTGGAATCCGTTTTGACGATTCAAAAGCGTGTACTGACCAAACCTAATTGCGAGGTCACACGCTCTGAGGTGAGCGACCATTACCTTGGGGTGGGGAGCACCTGAGTGTAATCACTGCTGAAGATCGCTATATTCACAGTCATCTATCAAGTTACGTTTATTATCTTTGTATTAAAGCGGAGGTCCACCCTAAAAAAAAAAAAAAACATAAAAACGCTCCTTTAAATACATTAAAAAACATTTGAAAAAAAAAAATAATTTTTACTTACCAGAAATGCCTGTTGCTAGGCAGATCGTCCTAATCTGCCACTTCCTATTTCGTGGTGATCTTCAGTCTTCTCCTCCTCGCGTTGATTTCTGGGAAATTTGAGCGCGGTGTCTTCTGGGACCTGTGTGTGCCACAGAAGACAGCCGCCCATTCAGAAAACGTCGGGGAACACGCGCATGCGCAGTAGGAAGCGCGCAGTGAAGCCGCAAGGCTCCACTGCCTGTTTGCCTTAGTGAGGCACAATTCAACACATGGATTTGCACATTCATAACCCATTGACCAGTTTTTGAGGGCGTAGGAATCAGTTGGCTTGTGTATGCCCTGGCCCGCCCTCCAATGTGCTGGGAGGATGGTCGGAACCCTGCCTCAACCCCGGTTGAGACAGTTATATCTTAGACCTTAACAGATCCCATTGCTGGAAGTTCTCCTTGATTTTTGGGCTATTTTGTAAGTAGCCTCTCCAATTAAGCGAACAATTTTGATATCTTTTCTCTATTAAACTGAGGTTCCACATGTATCAATATTCATCATATTCTTTTGCTTTTCTTAGTAAAAATATGGGTTCTCAAACTAAGGATGCCCTATCAAGCTTAATTTTAATTCCTGATATTATCAATTTCTTCTATCGAGTTTGTACTCATTTCATGTGATTTTGTGATTTTGATTGGCAATTTTAATTCATGTATTTCTGTTATGAACTGCATTCATGTATGTCCATTGATTTGTTTGCATTCCGGATTCCTTGATAATTGTTACTATTAATATGTCAATCTTTTTGATTATATTTGAATTTATACTATTTCATTGTTACTGTATGCATCAAAATCATGGACTACCCCTAGGGGTTATTGACTTTAAATTACCGTATTTATCGGCATATAACACGCGCCGGCGTATAACACGCACCCCAAGTTTAGGAGAGAATTTTAAGGAAAAAAACTTTTAGGAGGGAAGTTTAAGGAAAAAAACTTACATTAAAATGCCCATCAATGCAGCCTCATCAGTGTTCATCTGCAGCCTTGTTAGTGTCATTGCAGCCTTTTCAGTGTCCATTGCAGCCTTGTCAGTGCAGCTTTGCCCCAGTGCAGCCTTGTCAGTGCAGCTTTGCCCCAGTGGTCAGTGCAGCTTTGCCCCCAGTGTCCATGCTTGCCCCCAGTGTCCATGCTTGCCCCCAGTGTCCATGCTTGCCCCCAGTGTCCATGCTTGCCTCCAGTGTCCATGCTTGCCCCCAGTGTCTATTATCGCCGCTGACATACACATAGCTGCATTTAGTTTCAAATATGGCGCCGCGGAGTTCAGAGAGACTCGGCGGAGCTGAACGAGCGCCGCCAAAATCACAGTGAGCCGAGATACACATAGTCGAGTGTATTCGGCTCTTTCCGGCGCCGCTCACAGTCCCGCCCAGTCCCGCCCTATGATGGACATAACACAGGTCCAATGGCGGGACTGGGCGGGACTGTGAGCGGCGCCGGAAAGAGCCGAATACACTCGACTATGTGTATCTCGGCTCACTGTGATTTCGGGGGCGCTCGTTCAGCTCCGCCGAGTCCCTCCGAACTCCGCGGCGCCATATTTAAAACGACACGCTATGAGAATGTCGGCGGCGATCGCGTTCACAATTAGCGGGGATTGGCGTATAACACGCACCCACGATTTTCCCCTGATTTTAAGGGGAAAAAAGTGCGTGTTATACGCCGATAAATACGGTAAATCCAAATCATTTTACCTACTCACATGTGTTCATCATTTTTACTCTCAATTCACATGCTTCATTTAAAGTCCCCCTTTTTCTTTCTTTAAAGTGGTGTTCCAGCCGAAATTATACTTTTTAGATAAAAATACCAATATAATACACAAGCTTAATGTATTCTAGTAAAGTTAGTCTGTAAACTAAGGTCTGTTTTGTTAGTTTATATCAGTAGTTTGTTATTTTATAAACTTACAGCAGGCCGTGGCCATCTTAAGTGTGGGCATCTGAAGCCAGACTGTATTTCTTCCTGGATCTCATCCTTGCAGATCTCGCACATGCTCAGTGCAGCACAAGCAGTGTAATAGGTTTCAGGTCAGGTTTCCATAGCAACGGCAGTGTCAGAGGAAGTTGCCGCCCCTTCCCAGAAGGCATTGCAAACAGGAAATGATGCAATGGGCCACGGCCAGGGAGGAGGAAGTGAAAAATGAATACAGCAGATATACAGTAGGTGCTGAGAAAAAAAATTAAAAAATGTCCAATTCGTTTACAGTGCACAGTTTAGTGAGGGATGCTGAAGAGTTGTAAAAGTGGGTGGAACTCCACTTTAAGGACGCTGAAAACTGACCCTGGATGGTCAGAGTATCACGGACATATATGCACCTGAGCACTTCATGGATCACTTTTGTATCAATATTTATATTTTATGAAATGTGTGTATATTCACGCTATATGATGTTGTAAGCTGTTGTATGACGACAACAGTCATATATATATATATATATTTTTTTTAATTCTTGGGATTAAATTTATAGGCACATCACTTTAGTTAACCATTTTGTTTTTTAGGTTTTTTGCTGCAGGTTCAGCAGATCATTAAGGGGATAGTGCAGCACATGATTTATTTATTTATCTGTCATTGTGTGCATAAGGCATGTAAAATTCATGTTAGTGGTCCACGGGATTCAAAATTGTGAGTTTAGTGGTCCGTGAGGTCCAAAAGGTTGGCGACCACTGGTCTAGAAGCAGTGTGTCCCTCCTGGCGTTTTAGCGCATCCATGAGAGACAGAGGAAGTCCGTACTGAAGGCAGCTTGTCAAAGGCTATGGCAAACTGTGGCAGGACAAGGCTAAATGCCCTATGGAGTTGTACTGGCATTTTGGGCCCTGTACATTCAGAGACGAAGGTCTAACCTTCATATCTTCATCGGTGGTCTTCCTCTTTGAGTTTGGCAGAGCCCTTTATGACAACACTGTGCAATAAAAAAACAACCAAATGGCATCTTTTTCATACCTTCTGCAGAGCTCTGTTCTTTTGCCTGGCTTATTTTCCACAATCTATTTAATCGCTCCAGCTGAATCTCGAGTAGGTTATTTTTTCCATTAACCTCTGCAAATTTCTGTATGAATACAAACAATTCAATTGTACAAAACACACCGAACACGTTGGGTAATTATTTTACAAAATAACAGCTTGTTTTATATAGTCATTTGTACGTTCTGATAGATAATGCCCCATAGTGCTCGCAGGACATCAATATGTGTATTACAAAACACAGCTGCATCTGTTTCCATTGAACAGCTGCAGAAGGTTCTCACTTTGAACTTGTTTCTGTTATTTCCCTCGGCTGAATTAAAGGGCCACAAAAATGTGTTTGAAGCCCACACTCCCTTTTCACATTTTCTCGCTATTTCTCATACATTCTTCCTCATATGCCCCATATCTGCCCTTCTTGTCCCCAAATTGTATGTCTTGGTCGTCCAGAACCCGATTTTTGGGTTTGCCGGCCCCAGGCACCTCATCACCAAACTGTAGGATCTGTCTGGAAGGACCAAGATCCAACCTTCAACCATCATGGCGGGCAAAGTCTAAGTAGATCCTCAGGGACTTAATCCCCTTTTCTTGAGGTCCCCTGCCCTGGACCTATAGAGCATCCTACTGGAAACACTTTGGCACGGGGTTCCATATACGCAGGTTACAGTGCTGAATGAACGCATTACAGGCAATCCCTGCATGTTTGTTTCAATCTCATCATAACGAGGACCGAGGACCATCCATCTTAGCATCACAGCTGTGGGATTGGATCCGGACAACACCAATCTCCTGATCTCTCCTGGAACCATTGAGAATCTGGTAGCATTATGCAGAGAGTTACACATAAGTTACCATCACCTTCAGACATTGGCCAAAAAGCTGAGGTACTTCCTATGAGGGAGAGGTTGTATAGGAGAGGACGTCCTGTCTGTTTCTGCCAGTGTCCATTCACCTATAGGTGGCTCATAACCCAGGTAGTCATGGTTTATAACCTGCTCTGTGTCCTGTGATGTAAGAATAAGAAATAAGCTGTCTCCTAGGGTGGCAGAACTGTTAGGGGCAGCTCAGATTATGTTTTTGTTTGCTGCCAGCAGGGCCGGGCCACCCCTGAGGAGAGGTAAAGTGGTGGTAAACTCTCCATTGTGACTTTCCTCCATTTAAGTCATCCTGAAACAATGTGCACGGTACTGTTTTTATGTTCTGCCTAACCTTTGCTGTTCTTCAGATATCGAGCGATGTTCTCTTTAACCACTTCAGCTCCGGAAGGTTTTACCCCCTTCATGACCAGGCCATTTTTTTTTTGCCATACTGCACTGCGTCACTTTAACTGACAATTGCGCAGTCGTGGGACGTTGCAAAATTGACATACTTTTTTCCCACAAATAGAGCTTTCTTTTGGTGGTATTTGATCACCTCCGAGGTTTTTATTTTTTGCGCGATAAACAAAAAAAAAAGATTGAAAAAAAAACAATATTTTTTACTTTCTGCTGTAAAACACAATCCAGTAAAACAAATTTAAAAATCTAATTTCTTCATCAATTTAGGCCAATATGTATTCTGCTACATATTTTTGGTAACAAAAAAATCCCAATAAACGTACATTGATTGGTTTGCGCAAAAGATATAGCGTCTACAAATTATGGACTTTTTTTTTTTAATTTTTGTTTACTAGTAATGGCGGTGATCAGCAATTTTTAGCAGGACTGCGACATTTCGGCAGACAAATCTGACACCCAGTGACACTTTTTGGGGACCAGTGACACCAATACAGTGATCAGTGCTAAAAAATATGCACTGTCACTGTACTAATGACACTGGCAGGGAAGGAGTAAACATCAGGTATATGTACGTGGGGCAGTCCTTAAAGTGTAAGTTCACGTTTACAGAAAACTCTTGTTCTATGCCCCGATATATACGCGCCAGGTGTCCGGGGCTTAGAAATCCTCTCTCCATCCTCGCATCTTCTGCATAGCTGACAGGATGGGCTATGCGGCTGCTGATTAGTCGGCGCCTCCTATGTGACGGCGCTGACCAATTAGAATGCTCCAAAACGTTCCCCCTGACGAGGGACGTTTTGGACATTCAGCTCGGGAGAATTTCTAAGCCCCGGGCACCTGGTGCGGATATACCGGGGCATAGAACAAGATTTTTCTGTAAACGTGAACTTACACTTTAAGGACTGCCCCACGTACATATACCTGATGATCCCTGAGTCCTCCTTAAAGAGTTTTCTGTAAACACGAACTTACACTTTAAGTGGTTAAAGACGCCACCCGCGCATGCACATACTAGCGGCTATTTACGGCATAATCTGTGTGTCATCAGTCCTTTCTGGACTGTGCCTCTGATGCCATGCCTGCGTCATCCAGTCTCCAGCATTGCAATACCATGAGAGTACATCCATATTCAGAAGTTGGATGGAATGTTTAAAAAAAGAGGCTTGGCCAATACTCAATATGCATGCTCAGGAGTTCGGATATTTCTGACAGGAAATTACAGTGTAGATGCGGAAGACAGCAGCTAATATGGAGCTGGCTTTAGATGGGAAGCATGAAACAGAAACGATGGAGCTAAAATGTAAGGCAAACCGAGGGGGATCAATAATGATCTGGAAAGATGTAAAATGCTTTTGTATACTTGCTACATGGATTTTAAAAATTTGTATAGTGGCACTCTTGGACTACACTGAGGTCAGAGTGTACAGTTCAGTAACACTGATAAAACCACAGGCTCTGCTTTACTAAGCTCCCTGCCTGGCCACTGAGCCCATCACACAGGCAAGCGCAGCAGCCGAGCCTCTTCAATGGCATGGAGTATATGTAGCTTCAGTATCACTTAGCACAGCACTGTGTGACAGAGGCAGCAGCCACGCCGGGAGTTCTTCTCAGTGACACTGAACTGGAACCTTTACCAGGTTCAGCTTCACACACAGGCTACCGCCAAGGGAGCCCATCTTTGCCACAGAGAGGGGGAATGGCCACCTTAGGTGGCATATGCCCTGGGCTGTCTGTAAGGCTAAACATACAGTGCCTTGAAAAAGTATTCATACCCCTTAAAATGTTCCACATTTTGTCATGTTACAACCAAAAACGTGAATGTATTTTATTGCGATTTTATGTGATAGACCAACACAAAGGGGCACATAATTGTGAAGTGGAAGGAAAATGATAGATGTTTTCAATTTTTTTTACAAATAAATATCTGAAAAGTGTGGTGTGCATTTGTATTCAGCCCCCTTTTCTCTGATACCCCTAACTAAAATCTAGTGGAACCAATTGCCTTCAAAAGTCACCTAAATAGTAAGTAGAGTCCACCTGTGTGTAATTTAATCTCAGTATAAATACAGCTGTTCTGTGAAGCCCTCAGAGGTTTGTTAGAGAACCTTAGTGAATAAACAGCATCATGAAGGCCGCGGAACACACCAGACAGGTCAGGGATAAAGTTGTGGAGAAGTTTAAAGCAGGGTTAGGTTATAAAAAAAATATCCCAAGCTTTGAACATCTCACAGAGCACTGTTCAATCTATCATCCGTAATGGAAAGAGTATGGCACAACTGCAAACCTACCAAGACATGGCCGTCCACCTAAACTGACAGGCCGGGCAAGGAGAGCATTAATTAGAGAAGCAGACAAGAGGTAACTTATAGTAGGTGAGGTTGAAAAAAGACACAAGTCCATCAAGTCCAACCTATGTGTGTGATTATGTGTCAGTATTACATTACATATCTCTGGAGGAGCTGCAGAGATCCACAGCTCAGGTGGGAGAATCTGTCCACAGGACAACTATTAGTCATGCACTCCACAAATTTGGCCTTTATGGAAGAGTGGAAAGCCATTGTTGAAAGAAAGCCAGAAGAAATCCGTTTGCAATTTGCAAGAAGCCATGTGGGAGATACAGCAAACATGTGGAAGAAGGTACTCTGGTCAGAGGAGACCAAAATTGGCCTAAAAGTAAAACGCTATGTGCGGTGGTAAACTAACACTGCACATCATCCTGAACACACCATCCCCACTGTGAAACATGGTGGTGGCAGCATCATGTCGTGGGGATGCTTTTCTTCAGCAGGGACAGGGAAGCTGGTAAGTGTTGATGGGAAGATGGATGGAGCCAATTACAGGGCAATTTTAGAAGAAAACCTGTTATGCCCTGTACACACGGTCGGACATTCCCACAACAAAATCCATGGATTTCTTCCGACGGATGTTGGCTCAAACTTGTCTTGCATACACACGGTCACACAAAGTTGTCAGAAAATCCGATCGTTCTAAATGCCGCGACGTAAAACACATACGTCGGGACTATAAACAGGGCAGTAGCCAATAGCTTTCGTCTCTTAATTTATTCTGAGCATGCGTGGCACTTTGTGCGTCGGATTTGTGTACACACGATCGGAATTGCCGACAACGGATTTTGTTGTCGGAAAATTTTATAGCAAGCTCTCAAACTTTGTGTGTCGGAAATTCCGATGGAAAATGTGTGATGGAGCCCACACACAGTCGGAATTTCCGACAAGGTCCTATCACGCATTTTTCGTCGGAAAATCCGACCGTGTGTACAGGGCATTAGAGTCTGCAAAAGACTTGACTGGGGCGGAGGTTCATCTTCCAGCAGGACAACGACCCTAAACATACAGCCAGAGCTACAATGGAATGGTTTAGATCAAAGCATATGCATGTGTTATGCCCCGTACACACGGTCGGATTTTCCGACGGAAAATGTGTGATAGGACCTTGTTGTCGGAAATTCCGACCGTGTGTAGGCTCCATCACACATTTTCCATCGGATTTTCCGACACACAAAGTTTGAGAGCTTGCTATAAAATTTTCCGACAACAAAATCCGTTGTCGGAATTTCCGATCGTGTGTACACAAATCCGAAGCACAAAGTGCCACGCATGCTCAGAATAAATAAAGAGATGAAAGCTATTGGCTACTGCCCCGTTTATAGCCCGACGTATGTGTTTTACGTCACCACGTTCAGAATGATCGGATTTTCCGACAACTTTGTGTGACCGTGTGTAGGCAAGACAAGTTTGAGCCAACATCCGTCGGAAAAAATCCTAGGATTTTGTTGTCGGAATGTCCGACCGTGTGTACGGGGCATTAGAATGGCCCAGTCAAAGTCCAGACCTAAATCCAATTGAGAATCTGTGGCAAGAATTGAAAATTGCTGTTCACAGACTCTCTCCATCCAATCTGACAGAGCTTGAGCTATTTTGCAAAGAAGCATGGGCAAAAATGTCACTCTCTAGATGTGCAAAGCTGGTAGAGAAATCCCCAAAAAGACTTGCAGCTGTAATTGCAGTAAAAGGTGGTTCTATAAAGTATTGACGCAGAGGGGCTGAATACAAATGTACGCCACACTTTTCACATATTTGTAAAAAAACTCTGAAAACCATTAAATTCCTTCCACTTTGTGTTGGTTTGTCACATAAAATCCCAATAAAATACATTTACGTTTTTGGTTGTAACATGACAAAATGTGGAAAATGTTAAGGGGTATGACACATTTTCAAGGCACTGTATACTATAGAGCACCCTTTAGTTAGGTAGGTGCTAGAGTGAGGATTTTTCTGACAGAGTAAGAAAATTTAGGCAGGCCTGTTTGTTTTCATTCTGGGCTGGGAGTGGCTCAGGGCAGGGCTGGGTGACTCACAGGTAGCATCCCTGTCACCTCCCTCTTCTTTCTAGAAGGTGCTAGAAAGAGAGGAGGAGAGGAGAGGAGGAGTTGCCTGGGATATTTTTAATGAGAAAATTATATAAAAAGATCTTGCGAGCCACAGAAGGGTTAATGCCTCTAAGGTAAGTTCCTGGTGAAAGTCAGCTGCAAACACTAATCTTGTTTCATACCCGTGTAAATAGTACTAAAAAATAAATAAATGTGTCTGCGCTAAATGAACAAAATAAATGAAAATATCAAAGAATATAATCTAACAATAATAAGTGCTCACAAAAAATGAATAACAAAAGTGCAATGTGCATAAATAATTAAGAATCCAAGTGTTAACTCAGGATTGAAAGAGCAATCACTCCTTCAATAAGGTGATAAGTAAAAGTTCATAAAGTTCATAAACAATGAATATAAAGTGCACAAATAAAGTGTCCATAATCAGTGATATCCATCATGCTCATCCAAGAAGTGCACAACAATATAGCATGCTTCAGTGTTCTCCAGTGACCCCCAAAAGCATATGCGCTCACCTTAGAGCGTGTGACACAGTACTCAAACTATGTCAAATAACGCTTTGGAGCCACTCCTGGGCTCCGTGAGATATACCGGTGTGGATCTCCAACTTTCTCAAATAACGTCCCGATTCATAAACAATAGAAAAGAGACTCCATAGCGTAACATAGCAAAGGATTTTATTCTAAAAACAAACACTCCCCTCCTAGGGGTACTCACATGGTATGGGTGCGTGAGTGCACCATCCTATTCAGGGCTTTACATAAAAAGCAGATCGCTGGTATGGCGTGCGGTGCGGTGTACTCGTCGAGTTTTGATATTTGATATTTGCATTTATTTTGTTCATTTAGCGCAGACACATTTATTTATTTTTTAGTACTATTTTTAATGAGCCTTGACCAATCCCCAACTTGGATTGGCAGGGGGCAGGCCTCCTTAAACACCCAGGGTCAGCCCAGCTGGGGAGGAGTTGTCGGGTGGAAGAGCTGGAGTGAGAGAGTGTGGAGGCTGTCAGGGACCACAGGGAGCTCCCCAGTCTGGGGGGTGACCTTGGGCCGGGGCTCGGGTGCATCCAGGAGGATAGACGAGATCCTGGAGGAGAGGCACATGAGAGAGCAAGGAGAGGACAGCGGAAGAGAGCACTGCTAAGAGACTCCAGGGAGGACAACTGGCCGCAGCCATGGACGGCTGGTGAGTGGAGCACAGTCGGGTGAACTGGGGAGGCATGCCTGAGAGAACTGTGAGTTTGCAGTTTGTGATTGGTGCAGAACCAGAAGAGAGGACTGTGGGAAGGGCAGTGGAAAGAGGTCATTGCAGCCAGGCTGGCTGGCAGGGCCTGAAGAGAGCTATCTGAGATTGGTAGCTGAATAGAGGACAGTTAGCACCGGAACGATTTCTACACCATAGGGGGCATAGCAAGGGGCAAGCCACGGAGGTCTGGCTGAGTTAGTGTCAGGCCTAACCATGCGGTGCTAGCTAGTCTGGAGGAGTACCAGCTTGCGGCAAGTGAAGTGCTGGAGGAGTGAAAGGAAAGAGGTCTTAATCAAGAGTTGTCCTGGAGAGAAGACTTGAATGTAAATACAGGAGTGTATATAGTAGTCCCAAGCAAGTTGCACTGAATTTTTCGGGGCATCCCATAATTTCCCATTCATATCCAAGTTCGATCCCCTTAAATAAAAAAAACAAAACAAAACAAAGCTTGTGAACTGGTCTTTGTCTCTGAGTGCCTGAGAGATGAATGCTGGGCTGGGCAGGGTGATAGGTGAACTACAACATTCAGCAACCCCTATGGGGGCATGGCTACTATATAATATGATCGTACAGATCAACTATCAACTTTGTAATACAGAGGCCTGCCTCATAGGATACTAATTGAATGGGTTGCTAAGGTTTGTCCTCATTGTACATAGTTTTGGTTGTAAAGTGTATGGCCAGTTTAACATAATCTTGTGTATAAGACCTCCTTCACATGGGCATACTTAAGCTAACACCCATGCAAGGGCCAATTTGACAGCTGTGCGAGTGTGTGCGGGTCCCCAAATGCAGATGGTGTCAAATTCAGAGCAGCGACTGAGTCTTTGTGGCTGCAGAATCCTACAGGTAAATATGGCCCTCACATGGGTGTATGCTTGACTATGTCCATGAGAACAAGGCCTAATTAAAAGGCTTAATCCTTACAAGGTCTTAAATTGACACTAAACAATATCCTTATTCTCAAAAAATAACCCATACAGCGCTCCTGGCCCCTCCTCCCTTTCCAGTGCCCTCATGGGAAGCAGCTTCCCATGGGGGAACTTGTGTGTGCTCGCTCCCAAGCTCCGCTGCTGCGTACATTGACACAGACAGTGTGACTCGGCCCTGCCCCCTGCTACCTCATCACTGGTTTTGATTGACAGCACTGGGAGCCAATGGCACCAGCAAAGCCAGCGAGACCCGGAAGTGAGGGGGCCCAGCTAAGTAAAAAGACAGCCACTTCTGCCCATAAAATGCAGGCACTTGTGCCCATCAAATGCAGGCACTTGTGCCCATCAAACGCAGCCATTGTGCCCATCAAATGCAACCACTTGTGCCCATCATATGCAGCTACTTCTGCCCATCAAATGCAGGCACTTGTGCCCATCAAATGCAGGCACTTGTGCCCATCAAATGCAGCCACTGTGCCCATCAATTGCCGCCACTGTGCCCATCAATTGCCGCCACTGTTCCCATCAATTGCTCCCACTGTGCCCCATCAAACGCAGCCACTGTGCCATATCAAATGCTGCCAGTGTGCCCCCCGCTGGCCCGCCGTCTGCACTAACCTATCTCGGTGGGACAGCTCCTCGATGTCTTCTCCTGTCCTCTCTTCCTGTGCTCTGCTATAATTGGACGCCTGGCTTCCAATCACATCGCTTGTCGTTTCAGCCAATCAGGTGATGGGTAACAGATACAAGCACCTGATTGGCGGAGAGGCGGTTTAGTGTTAGGTAAGCAAATATTCATTTGCTTTTCTAACACAGCTGAGTGACCTGCGAGCGCCCAGCACAGCGCTCGCAGGTCACCTTTTTTGACGCCCATTAGAGTCTATGGCTCTAATCAGGTGCTTCCAAACCACCCCCCCGCCACTGTAATTCAGGCGCCGTGCGCCCGAAAAGGGCCCGGGCGCCTGAATAGGGTGTGGCAGCGGCAGCCATAGATAGATTCATACAATGCATAAATCTATCTATTGGTGCTAGAGGGGTGGCAGGAGAGAGGGGGCGGTGCCAGGGGCGTAACTAGAAATTACAGGGCCCCATAGTAAAATGTTGTATGGGCCCCCCCCCTGCAAACAGCCTCCCCCCCCCACCCCACAAAAAAAATGAATGCCATTGAACAACAGATTACCACACACTGTCTGTTGGTGTGTGTATTGCTGCTGTCTGTTGGTGTTTGCTGGGTTGCATTTTGGGGACTTTTCCTTTTAGTTTTTAACTTGCCTTTTGCTGTCACTTTTTAAATAGCTTTTTTTTTTTTTTTTTTTTTTTTTCTGTTTCATCAGTCTATCAATTAAGGGGTGTGGTTAATTGCTCCCAGGTGCCTATTTAACTTGTTGTAGGACTCAGTTGAGCGTGCTCAGTTTGAAGCTGTGGAGCTTGGTGTAAGTGGAGCTGGATTAAGTGGGAGTTATAAACAAGTGTTAGAGTATACAAGTCTTGCTGTCTGTTGGTGTTTGCTGTCAGTTGGTGTGTGTATTGCTGCTGTCTGTTGGTGTGTGTATTGCTGCTGTCTGTTGGTGTGTGTATTGCTGCTGTCTGTTGGTGTGTGTATTGCTGCTGTCTGTTGGTGTTTGCTGGGTTGCATTTTGGGGACTTTTCCTTTTAGTTTTTAACTTGCCTTTTGCTGTCACTTTTTAAATAGCTTTTTTTTTTTTTTTTCTGTTTCATCAGTCTATCAATTAAGGGGTGTGGTTAATTGCTCCCAGGTGCCTATTTAACTTGTTGTAGGACTCAGTTGAGCATGCTCAGTTTGAAGCTGTGGAGCTTGGTGTAAGTCTCATTAATTGTGCCACCACCAGGGTCATATACATGTTGACATGCCCCTGTAGGAAAATTTATATTGGCAAGACAAAACGGCAGTTCAGGATTCGCCTAGGGGAGCATATGAGGGAGATCTTGGAGAAAAATCCGGAAAAACCTATAGCCAGACATTTTGCCCAATACCACCAGGGCAAACTGTCTGGCATGCAGGTAAAAGGAATTTATGCCCTGAATCTCTCCCCCAGAAGAGGGGATTTTGACCAAATCCTACAACAAAAGGAAAAAAGATGGATCTTTCGCCTGTCCTCTTTGTCTCCCCTGGGCTTGAATACTGAACTGAACCTCCAGCCTTTCCTTGCAGTATGAATATCTGCATGGATGGGCCTAGCATACAAAACGCCAACATTTGATCCACCTAGACTACTCCCCAAAAATGGGTAACCTTCTCAATAGAGCAATGGCCTGATCTTTGAATCTATCCTCTCGACTCAGGTACTTCCTTATTCTGGGACCTAAAGGGTTCGCTTTTCCTTCCCTTTCCTCTTCCCCCCCCTTTCCTGCCCCTTTCTTCCCTTCCCTGTACCCTTTCCCCCCCCCCTTTTGTCCCTTGTATCTCACCGATCCACCTCTCTTTGTGTTATAATTTTAATTTAATTAACTTCCATGTCTTGGAGTGTCCGCCTTTTGGGTATATATCTGTTTCCTGTACTGTGTATCGTGTGCTGCATAGACTAACAATAGCCTTTTCAATATGTTACCTCTATACACACTATCTGTAATAGGTATATGTTTGGCAGATAGGGATACTTTGTATACGAAGACGGGCTGTATTTTTCAGAATTTGGGCAGGTAAAATGTATACCCATCTGTAAATAAGGACACTCGATCATAAAATAAACCACAAGCAACAACAAACATGCAATGAATGACAGCTTGGACATACACAGACTTGATACATCTCCTTCATTGATTCCAGCTTGGTGGGCGTGTTAGAGGGAGGGAGTATTATAAGAAGGAGCCCTCACACACCACCTGTACGTCCAGACGAAGCTACACAAGTTTATGTTGTGAAACGCGTTGACGTCATCTCGTCCGGACGTCATGCCCGCTGTCATCCCCCGTTGGGGCTAGCCGGCTCATCGATCGAGAGGACGTTCCGCTCCATGCTGTGAACGAACCGTGGGGAAGGAAATAGATGCAGCTGCACGGCCATCCATTTACCCTCACGAACTACACCTTCTGATCCAGGGTGTATGAACAACCATACCGGGACAGTGTCTGGTACCATTTATAGCGACCAGTGGAGCAGCTAAAATACACAGAGGCTACCGCTATCCGGCATCACATAAGGATTCCCAGCTGGGACCCGGGAGTGGTAACGTACACAGCCATCTGTATATGTAGTGCAGTTCATGCACAGTATTGCCTGTTCCCACTACAGGGAGGCTATATGTAGGAGTACCCATAACATTCCGGAAAGTACTGTACATGACAGCAATTAGCCGTACACTACTTTGTATCCTGGACACTACAACCTATCTATTTCATATGGAAGGCCGGCACATTTTCATCATTTACATCAATTGATGTCCCAGGACTCATCCCGGCATCCCTGCCCACGGTCACCAACCTCTCTCTCCCCCACACCCCTTGTCCCTTCCTCTCCCATTCCACCTCCCCTCCCCTCCCCCCCCCCCCTCCCCCAAACCCTCCCCACCCCACTAATTGAGCCACCCCTCCCCCGGGGGTATTGATGTCTGCTTCAGCAAAACCTCATTCAGCAATTGCTGCATACTTCTCATTGTTGGTTTGCGCAGACATCAATAAGCTTTGACGTCCGGACTGTTGTTTTTTGTATGTCTTGTTACATGTTCCCCATGTCTGTGTGTTTTTCGTTTCTGACCAATTCAGATTTTGGTCATATTTTACTAGGGCAAGGCCACTCCATGGTTAAGCTGCTGTACATTTCTTCATGTTTTTCCACTGTGTACCCACAATAAATTAATTCTTTTGATATATACATCCTTTTCATTGCCTTTCCAATAAGCCCCGCTGTTCTTTTGGTCCCCATCTGTTTGGGACCTATTTTTTGGTTTATTGACTATAGGGGTTGGGAGGCAACTACAAGGTTTAGGTCACAGTATTATATACATGTTTAGAGACAAGCCTCTAAATTTATTCATTGTTACACGTGTGATTTTAGGATTACTGGTGATCCATTCTTGAGGCATCATTTTGAGATCTACAGCAGCACCTATATTTGCCCCATTTGTTCCACGCTGTCTATAGTCTGCATGTTTGCTGTTGCCACAGTCAAAGAAGTATGGCATTTGTGATCGGTGAAGATATAGATCTAGAAATTAGCCAGGCTTTTAGGACAGACACGGTAACCACTCCCTCTCAAGAAGAAGAGGTAAAAACTCGGTTTAAAGAGCACAAAAAATTACTTATTAAACATCTGAATAGAAAGTGGGACGTGTCTTTCCTAGAAACCTATATTAATAACAGGATAGTTCCCAGGGGCCTTAGAGATAAGGTGATACCCGCTGAGCACCTCCACAGCCCAAGATTCTTGGAGAAGTGGAAGGAACTCTGCATAGATCACGGAGTATCCGTTATGAAATTAATTGTCGAAGAGGAGAAAATTCAACTAGCAGAATTAGTTCAAGCAATTGCAGAAAGCTCCCAAGGACTAGAACCCTTCAAAGAACTGGAGGAGTTCCAGAAACTTAATGAGGCCCTGAGGAAAGAGGTAGAAAGAACCCAGTCTACATTAAAAACAACTAAACAATCCAAATTTAGACGGGACCTGAGCGACTGGGAAAAGGGAGACATCTTTGATTTAACCCCACGCCGGAGTCGTAGTAGTTCCAGGAGAAGAAATAATAGATCATCCTCCAGGGGTAAAAAACCTGTAAGTGATACGGAGGAAGACAACCTGACTAAGACGGTGACTTTTTTAGAGGGAGAGGGGGCGGCGGGCGAAAACAAGGACAATCACCCAGACGTGAATTCAAACCAGCACAAACAACGAGCCCCCGAACCCCAGAGACAGATAGCCAGAGGAGGAACACGAACTCGGAGCCAGCGAAAATAAATAGGTCATCCACCGATAAGGTGGCTGAGGAGGATATGAAAGTTATCAATCTGTCAAAATTTGAATTAAGCAAAAGACACTTTGACCTCTTACAAAGAGGGATGTCTTTTTCACCCACTAGTCAAATGGATGAATTCACGGTATTCAAAGATGTTACCCTGTTCATACGGAAGGTATTTTTACGCTTCATCCATACAAACAACTCAGGGCCCATAACTGCCAAAGACACTACTATAAGCCAGGATGAAGAAATGCTGGCCATCCTCAGCTCCCTCTTGGAGGAAAATGAGCGAGAGGAGGCTGAGCATGACCCATATAGAAGACAGGCTGAATTAAACATTAAATCTACCAAGATGCCCCCACTCAATAAAAACAGGTGGCTAAGTCTCTTCCTGGATATGATACAAACAGATCTATCCAAGGTGAACTGGAAATTTAAAAATAACAATGAGGACAATTTGTCCCTGGCGGAACGTAAAGCGATTCGTGAACTGTCAGAAGCCTCACAGTTGGTTATTAAGAGGAGTGACAAAGGGGGGAATGTGGTACTCCTAGAGGAAAAAAACTATGAAAAGGAGGTTTTCCGCCTGCTTGGCGATGTCAAAACATATAAAAAACTGTCTAGTGATCCCTTCCCGAACCTAGTCGCTAACCTTAATGACAAACTGAAATTGGCGGCAGAAGCAGGACTATTGAGCAAACGAGAACTAAATTACCTCACTGTCCAGGAATACAATGTACCAATATTTTATATCATTCCCAAGGTACACAAATCGCTTGAAAACCCTCCAGGGAGACCAATTGTCTCAGCAATAAGAGGTCCCCTTGAGAGAATGGGAAAATATCTAGATAGCTTACTAAAGGAGATGGTTACAGATCTGAGATCTTATGTGAAGGATACAGGCGATGTTCTGAGACATATCTCACAGATCAATGTACAGGGAGAGGTACTCCTAGTGGGGATCGACGTCGAATCTTTGTACACGTCGATTCCCCATGAATGGGGAATCAAAGCAGTTAACACCTTTTTGGACAGACACTTTCCTAGTCACGGCCCACAAAACGAGTTTTTGGTGGACCTTCTGTCTTTTGCACTCAAAAACAATTTTTTCCAATTCCTGTCCAACTTCTATCAACAAACTAATGGCACCTCTATGGGTGCACCATGGGCCCCAGCTTATGCCTGTCTACATTTGGGACTATGGGAGGAGGAGGTCGTATACGTCTCGCCGATGTACCTGGGCCATGTACACACGTGGCTCAGGTACATCGACGACGTGTTTGTCATTTGGAGGGGCAACCATGATACTTTGGTACAGTTTATTGATTTTCTCAATATCAATGAACGCAATATCAAACTAACATACTCATGGGACCATGATAAAATTTCCTTCCTAGATCTGTTTATCAGCAGGAGGGGCTCCTTGTTGGAGACACAGACTTACCGCAAGGAGACCTCTGCAAACACACTCCTCAGAGCAGATAGTCACCACCCAAAATGGCTTAAGGACAGTATCCCCGTGGGCCAATTCCTCCGTATCAAGCGAAACTGTTCCAACAAAGAAAACTATAGGAGGGAAAGTGACGAGCTCTATAAACGTTTTCGGGAGCGTGGATACTCACATAAACAGCTTAGGAGGGCAAAACTCAAGGCAGCAAGTAGAGAACGCCCCTCCCTCCTGGATGGCAGACAATCTAAAAACCTACGACCCACCCTTCCCTCACCCCCGACCCAAGAACCGGTGAGAATTATCACAGATTTTGGATCCCAATGGGACACAGTCAAAACCATCTTAGAGAAACACTGGGGTATACTTACCAACACCCCAGGTATAGCCCAGATAGTGGGACCTAATCCCAAAATGGTTGCTAGGAGAGCCAGAAATTTAGGTGACTCCTTAATCCACTCGGAACATACGACAACGGTAAATGATTCGTGGCTCTCTCGATTTCCCAGAAGCAAGGGGATGTTCCCCTGTGGACACTGTCAGGTGTGTCCTTATGTGCACAGGACAAGTACCTTCAGTGATTCTTTAAATAAAAACAATTTCGAGATAAAAAGTCTCATTAATTGTGCCACCACCAGGGTCATATACATGTTGACATGCCCCTGTAGGAAAATTTATATTGGCAAGACAAAACGGCAGTTCAGGATTCGCCTAGGGGAGCATATGAGGGAGATCTTGGAGAAAAATCCGGAAAAACCTATAGCCAGACATTTTGCCCAATACCACCAGGGCAAACTGTCTGGCATGCAGGTAAAAGGAATTTATGCCCTGAATCTCTCCCCCAGAAGAGGGGATTTTGACCAAATCCTACAACAAAAGGAAAAAAGATGGATCTTTCGCCTGTCCTCTTTGTCTCCCCTGGGCTTGAATACTGAACTGAACCTCCAGCCTTTCCTTGCAGTATGAATATCTGCATGGATGGGCCTAGCATACAAAACGCCAACATTTGATCCACCTAGACTACTCCCCAAAAATGGGTAACCTTCTCAATAGAGCAATGGCCTGATCTTTGAATCTATCCTCTCGACTCAGGTACTTCCTTATTCTGGGACCTAAAGGGTTCGCTTTTCCTTCCCTTTCCTCTTCCCCCCCCTTTCCTGCCCCTTTCTTCCCTTCCCTGTACCCTTTTCCCCCCCCCTTTTGTCCCTTGTATCTCACCGATCCACCTCTCTTTGTGTTATAATTTTAATTTAATTAACTTCCATGTCTTGGAGTGTCCGCCTTTTGGGTATATATCTGTTTCCTGTACTGTGTATCGTGTGCTGCATAGACTAACAATAGCCTTTTCAATATGTTACCTCTATACACACTATCTGTAATAGGTATATGTTTGGCAGATAGGGATACTTTGTATACGAAGACGGGCTGTATTTTTCAGAATTTGGGCAGGTAAAATGTATACCCATCTGTAAATAAGGACACTCGATCATAAAATAAACCACAAGCAACAACAAACATGCAATGAATGACAGCTTGGACATACACAGACTTGATACATCTCCTTCATTGATTCCAGCTTGGTGGGCGTGTTAGAGGGAGGGAGTATTATAAGAAGGAGCCCTCACACACCACCTGTACGTCCAGACGAAGCTACACAAGTTTATGTTGTGAAACGCGTTGACGTCATCTCGTCCGGACGTCATGCCCGCTGTCATCCCCCGTTGGGGCTAGCCGGCTCATCGATCGAGAGGACGTTCCGCTCCATGCTGTGAACGAACCGTGGGGAAGGAAATAGATGCAGCTGCACGGCCATCCATTTACCCTCACGAACTACACCTTCTGATCCAGGGTGTATGAACAACCATACCGGGACAGTGTCTGGTACCATTTATAGCGACCAGTGGAGCAGCTAAAATACACAGAGGCTACCGCTATCCGGCATCACATAAGGATTCCCAGCTGGGACCCGGGAGTGGTAACGTACACAGCCATCTGTATATGTAGTGCAGTTCATGCACAGTATTGCCTGTTCCCACTACAGGGAGGCTATATGTAGGAGTACCCATAACATTCCGGAAAGTACTGTACATGACAGCAATTAGCCGTACACTACTTTGTATCCTGGACACTACAACCTATCTATTTCATATGGAAGGCCGGCACATTTTCATCATTTACATCAATTGATGTCCCAGGACTCATCCCGGCATCCCTGCCCACGGTCACCAACCTCTCTCTCCCCCACACCCCTTGTCCCTTCCTCTCCCATTCCACCTCCCCTCCCCTCCCCCCCCCTCCCCCAAACCCTCCCCACCCCACTAATTGAGCCACCCCTCCCCCGGGGGTATTGATGTCTGCTTCAGCAAAACCTCATTCAGCAATTGCTGCATACTTCTCATTGTTGGTTTGCGCAGACATCAATAAGCTTTGACGTCCGGACTGTTGTTTTTTGTATGTCTTGTTACATGTTCCCCATGTCTGTGTGTTTTTCGTTTCTGACCAATTCAGATTTTGGTCATATTTTACTAGGGCAAGGCCACTCCATGGTTAAGCTGCTGTACATTTCTTCATGTTTTTCCACTGTGTACCCACAATAAATTAATTCTTTTGATATATACATCCTTTTCATTGCCTTTCCAATAAGCCCCGCTGTTCTTTTGGTCCCCATCTGTTTGGGACCTATTTTTTGGTTTATTGACTATAGGGGTTGGGAGGCAACTACAAGGTTTAGGTCACAGTATTATATACATGTTTAGAGACAAGCCTCTAAATTTATTCATTGTTACACTTGGTGTAAGTGGAGCTGGATTAAGTGGGAGTTATAAACAAGTGTTAGAGTATACAAGTCTTGCTGTCTGTTGGTGTTTGCTGTCAGTTGGTGTGTGTATTGCTGCTGTCTGTTGGTGTGTGTATTGCTGCTGTCTGTTGGTGTGTGTATTGCTGCTGTCTGTTGGTGTGTGTATTGCTGCTGTCTGTTGGTGTTTGCTGGGTTGCATTTTGGGGACTTTTCCTTTTAGTTTTTAACTTGCCTTTTGCTGTCACTTTTTAAATAGCTTTTTTTTTTTTTTTTTTTTTCTGTTTCATCAGTCTATCAATTAAGGGGTGTGGTTAATTGCTCCCAGGTGCCTATTTAACTTGTTGTAGGACTCAGTTGAGCATGCTCAGTTTGAAGCTGTGGAGCTTGGTGTAAGTGGAGCTGGATTAAGTGGGAGTTATAAACAAGTGTTAGAGTATACAAGTCTTGCTGTCTGTTGGTGTTTGCTGTCAGTTGGTGTGTGTATTGCTGCTGTCTGTTGGTGTGTGTATTGCTGCTGTCTGTTGGTGTGTGTATTGCTGCTGTCTGTTGGTGTGTGTATTGCTGCTGTCTGTTGGTGTTTGCTGGGTTGCATTTTGGGGACTTTTCCTTTTAGTTTTTAACTTGCCTTTTGCTGTCACTTTTTAAATAGCTTTTTTTTTTTTTTTTTTTTTCTGTTTCATCAGTCTATCAATTAAGGGGTGTGGTTAATTGCTCCCAGGTGCCTATTTAACTTGTTGTAGGACTCAGTTGAGCATGCTCAGTTTGAAGCTGTGGAGCTTGGTGTAAGTGGAGCTGGATTAAGTGGGAGTTATAAACAAGTGTTAGAGTATACAAGTCTTGCTGTCTGTTGGTGTTTGCTGTCAGTTGGTGTGTGTATTGCTGCTGTCTGTTGGTGTGTGTATTGCTGCTGTCTGTTGGTGTGTGTATTGCTGCTGTCTGTTGGTGTGTGTATTGCTGCTGTCTGTTGGTGTTTGCTGGGTTGCATTTTGGGGACTTTTCCTTTTAGTTTTTAACTTGCCTTTTGCTGTCACTTTTTAAATAGCTTTTTTTTTTTTTTTTTTTTTCTGTTTCATCAGTCTATCAATTAAGGGGTGTGGTTAATTGCTCCCAGGTGCCTATTTAACTTGTTGTAGGACTCAGTTGAGCATGCTCAGTTTGAAGCTGTGGAGCTTGGTGTAAGTGGAGCTGGATTAAGTGGGAGTTATAAACAAGAGTTTAAAACAGGAGGTTATAACAGGGGTCAAAGTACCTGTGTAGTGTGAGTATCTGAGTGTTGTCTGAGTAGTGTGTGTGGATCGTTAGTACTTGTGTATTGTGTACCTGTGTATTGTCTTGAGTATTAGTGCCAGGAAGCTAGTTGTTAGGTAATTTGGACAGGGTAAAATCCCCAAATCCTCACTAAATTTAATAGGTACGATGCCCGGCGGGTGTGGAGAGGCAACTCTTTGTACATCTTGCCGCATGTATGCGTTCCTTGATCATCTGATCGAGGGCGAATACTGCTGTGCAAAATGTAAGCACATTGTTTCCCTGGAAGCCCAGGTTCTGAATCTGGGGAAGCAACTGTCAGCACTGAGAAGTCCCTCCATACTAAAGGTGAGCCAGGAACGTACACGGCAGGTGCCAGCAGGGGCCAGCACAGAGGCGGGTGGAGACAAAGAGGTGCAGGCACTAGCAAAGAGTAGATGGGTGACAGTCAGGAGGGGTAGAGGGGGAAGTGCCAGGGAGGCCGATCCAGGACTGGAGCATCCCAATAAGTACGCTCCATTGAGTGACATTGGTGTAACCAGTCAGGGACCAGCACTGCTGGAGTTGAGGGACTCTCCTAGCTGCCAGGGGAAGAACTCCTCCAGTGAGAGTGGGGGGGCAGCAAAGGGAAAGGAAAGACAGATTCTGGTGGTAGGGGACTCAATTCTTAGAAGGACAGAGAAGGCAATCTGTAACCAAGACCTGAAGCGCCGAACAGTATGTTGTCTACCGGGCGCTCGGGTTCGGCACATCACGGATCTTGTGGACAGATTACTGGGAGGGGCTGGGGAAGACCCGGCTGTCATGGTGCACGTTGGCACCAATGACAAAGTCAGAGGCAGATGGAGTGTCCTAAAGAACGATTTTAGGGACTTAGGAGCTAAATTGAGGAAAAGGACCTCCAAGGTAGTGTTCTCAGGAATACTACCGGTACATCGAGCCACACCAGAGAGGCAGAGGGAGATTAGGGAAGTAAACAAGTGGCTGAAGAGCTGGTGTAGTAAGGAGGGGTTTGGGTTCCTGGAGGACTGGGCCGACTTCTCAGTCGGTAACCGGTACTATAGAAGGGATGGACTGCACCTAAATGAGGAGGGTGCAGATCTGCTGGGAATGAAGATGGCCAAAAAGTTAGAGGGGTTTTTAAACTAGGCGATGGGGGGGAGGGTCCAGAGACAGTGATAGCCAGCGCGGAAGATACTCCAGAGGGTAGTATTGGGGGCATTAGTGGTAGGTTAACCAAAGCACAAAAACGCAAGGTGAGTATAGTAGCAAGTCCAAGTTGCAATCTTGAAACACCCAATACGAGGACAATATGCGACCGGTCTAAACTATGTGGCATGTTCACCAATGCCAGGAGCCTGGCGGACAAGATGGGTGAACTAGAGATACTGTTGTACAAGGAGGATTTGGATTTTGTGGGAATTTCAGAGACCTGGTTCAACAGCTCTCATGATTGGCTGGCAAACATTCAAGGGTATACCCTATACAGCAAGGATAGAGAGGGTAAAAAAGGGGGAGGGGTATGCCTATATATCAAGAATAATGTACAAGTGAATGTGAGAGATGACATCACTGAGGGGGCTAGGGAGGAGGTGGAATCTTTATGGGTAGAGCTCCAAAGGGATGAAGCTAAGGGGAAAATAATACTGGGAGTATGCTATAGGCCCCCTAACCTGAGGGAGGAAGTGGAGACGGATCTCCTATCACAAATTGGATTAGCAGCAAGGATGGGAAGTGTTATCATAATGGGGGATTTTAATTATCCAGACATAGACTGGGCGGAGGGAACCGCGCATTCATTTAAGGCTCGCCAGTTCCTTAATGTCTTGCAGGACAATTTTATGGGTCAGATGGTAGACGCACCAACTAGAAATAAAACATTACTAGATCTACTGATTACCAACAATACAGACCTGATAACAGATGTGGAAATACGGGGCAATTTAGGTAACAGCGATCACAGGTCAATTAGTTTCAGTATAAATCACACAAATATGAGACATGAAGGGAACACAAAGACACTGAATTTCAAAAGAGCCAACTTCCCTAAACTACAAACCTGGCTAAAAGGCATAAATTGGGATAAAATGTTAGGAACAAAGAATACAGAGGAGAGATGGGTTTGCTTTAAGAGCATATTAAATAAGGGCATTAGCCAATGTATCCCATTGGGTAATAAATTTAAAAGAGCGAACAAACATCCTGGATGGCTTAACTCCAATGTAAAAATGCATATAAAAGCAAAGGAGAAGGCCTTCAAAAAATACAAGGTTGAGGGATCATCCACAGCATTCAGAATTTATAAAGAATGCAATAAGAAATGTAAGGGTGCAATTAGGATGGCTAAGATAGAACATGAAAGACACATAGCGGAGGAGAGCAAAAAAAATCCCAAGAAATTCTTTAAGTATGTAAACAGTAAAAAAGGGAGGACAGACCATATTGGCCCCATAAAGAATGAGGAAGGACATCTGGTTACAAAGGATGGGGAGATGGCAGAAGTATTGAATTTATTCTTCTCCTCAGTCTTCACGAGTGAATCGGGGGGCTTCAGTAACCAAAACTGCAGTGTTTATCCTCATGACACAACACAGGAAGCACCTACATGGTTAACAGAGGACGGAATTAAAATTAGACTTGAGAAACTTAACATTATTTAAATCACCGGGACCAGATGGCTTGCATCCGAGGGTACTTAGGGAACTCAGTCAGGTGATTGCCAGACCGTTGTTCCTAATTTTTACAGACAGTCTATTGACTGGAATGGTACCAGCTGATTGGAGAAAAGCCAATGTAGCACCAATATTTAAAAAGGGCCCAAAAAACATCCCTGGGAATTACAGACCAGTTAGCCTAACATCAATAGTATGTAAACTCTTGGAGGGGATGATAAGGGACTATATACAAGATTTTAGTAATAAGAATGATATCATTAGCAGTAATCAGCATGGATTCATGAAGAATCGTTCTTGCCAAACCAATCTATTAACCTTCTATGAGGAGGTGAGTTGCCATCTAGATAAAGGAAGGCCCGTAGACGTGGTGTATCTGGATTTTGCAAAAGCATTTGACACAGTTCCCCATAAACGTTTACTGTACAAAATAAGGTGCGTTGGCATGGACCATAGGGTGAGTACATGGATTGAAAACTGGCTACAAGGGCGTGTTCAGAGGGTGGTGATAAATGGGGAGTACTCAGAATGGTCAGGGGTGGGTAGTGGGGTCCCCCAGGGTTCTGTGCTGGGACCAATCCTATTTAATTTGTTCATAAACGACCTGGAGGATGGGATAAACAGTTCCATCTCTGTATTTGCAGACGATACTAAGCTAAGCAGGGCAATAACTTCTCCGCAGGATGTGGAAATCTTGCAAAAAGACCTGAACAAATTAATGGGGTGGGCGACTACATGGCAAATGAGGTTCAATGTAGAAAAATGTAAAATAATGCATTTGGGTGTCAAAAATATGAATGCAATCTATACACTGGGGGGAGAACCTCTGGGGGAATCTAGGATGGAAAAGGACTTGGGGGTCCTAGTGGATGATAGGCTCAGCAATGGCATGCAATGCCAAGCTGCTGCTAATAAAGCAAACAGAATATTGGCATGCATTAAAAGGGGGATCAACTGTAGAGATAAAACGATAATTCTCCCGCTCTACAAGACTCTGGTCCGGCCGCACCTGGAGTATGCTGTCCAGTTCTGGGCACCAGTCCTCAGGAGGGACGTACTGGAAATGGAGCGAGTACAAAGAAGGGCAACAAAGCTAATAAAGGGTCTGGAGGATCTTAGTTATGAGGAAAGGTTGCGAGCACTGAACTTATTCTCTCTGGAGAAGAGACGCTTGAGAGGGGATATGATTTCAATTTACAAATACTGTACTGGTGACCCCACAATAGGGATAAAACTTTTTCGCAGAAGAGAGTTTAATAAGACTCGTGGCCACTCATTACAATTAGAAGAAAAGAGATTTAACCTTAAACTACGTCGAGGGTTCTTTACTGTAAGAGCGGCAAGGATGTGGAATTCCCTTCCACAGGCGGTGGTCTCAGCGGGGAGCATTGATAGCTTCAAGAAACTATTAGATAATCACCTGAATGACCGCAATATACAGGGATATGTAATGTAATACTGACACATAATCACACACATAGGTTGGACTTGATGGACTTGTGTCTTTTTTCAACCTCACCTACTATGTAACTATGTAACTATGTAACTATGTGGCACAGTACCCAGGCAACAGCTTAGTGTGTAGAATGTATACAGCAAACTAATTTTGGAGGACTGGAGGGTTGATGTTATCTATATGTACCTGCTTGCAGTATGCCTTGGGTTTTGCCAATGTTTCCCACAATACAGTATCCAATATTTGTCCATACTATAATAAATACATATACAGTGGGGACGGAAAGTATTCAGACCCCCTTACATTTTTCACTCTTTGTTATATTGCAGCCATTTGCTAAAATCATTTAAGTTCATTTTTTCCTCATTAATGTACACACAGCACCCCATATTGACAGAAAAACACAGAATTGTTGACATTTTTGCAGATTTATTAAAAAAGAAAAACTGAAATATCACATGGTCCTAAGTATTCAGACCCTTTGCTGTGACACTCATATATTTAACTTAGGTGCTGTCCATTTCTTCTGATCATCCTTGAGATGGTTCTACATCTTCATTTGAGTCCATCTGTGTTTGATTATACTGATTGGACTTAATTAGGAAAGCCACACACCTCTCTATATAAGACCTTACAGCTCACAGTGCATGTCAGAGCAAATGAGAATCATGAGGTCAAAGGAACTGCCTGAAGAGCTCAGAGACAGAATTGTGGCAAGGCACAGATCTGGCCAAGGTTACAAAAAAATTTCTGCTGCACTTAAGGTTCCTAAGAGCACAGTGGCCTCCATAATCCTTAAATGGAAGACGTTTGGGACGACCAGAACCCTTCCTAGAGCTGGCCGTCCGGCCAAACTGAGCTATTGGGGAGAAGAGCCTTGGTGAGAGAGGTAAAGAAGAACCCAAAGATCACTGTGGCTGAGCTCCAGAGATGCAGTCGGGAGATGGGAGAAAGTTGTAAAAAGTCAACCATCCCTGCAGCCCTCCACCAGTCGGAGCTTTATGGCAGAGTGGCCCGACGGAAACCTCTCCTCAGTGCAAGACACATGAAAGCCCGCATGGAGTTTGTTAAAAAACACCTGAAGAACTCCAAGATGGTGAGAAATACGATTCTCTGGTCTGATGAGACCAAGATAGAACTTTTTGGCCTTAATTCTAAGCGGTATGTGTGGAGAAAACCAGACACTGCTCATCACCTGTCCAATACAGTCCCAACAGTGAAGCAGTACGGGGATATCCTGGACGAAAACCTTCTCCAGAGTGCTCAGGACCTCAAAATGGGCCAAAGGTTTACCTTCCAACAAGACAATGACCCTAAGCACACAGCTAAAATAACGAAGTAGTGGCTTCACAACAACTCCGTGACTGTTCTTGAATGGCCCAGCCAGATCCCTGACTTAAACCCAATTGAGCATCTCTGAAGTGACCTACAAATGGCTGTCCACCAACGTTTACCATCCAACCTGACAGGACTGGAGAGGATCTGCAAGGAGGAATGGCAGAGGATCCCCAAATCCAGGTATGAAAAGCGTGTTGCATCTTTCCCAAAAAGACTCATGGCTGTATTAGATCAAAAGGGTGCTTCTACTAAATACCGAGCAAAGGGTCTGAATACTTAGGAGCATGTGATATTTCAGTTTTTCTTTTTTAATGAATCTGCAAAAATGTCAACAATTCTGTGTTTTTCTGTCAATATGGGGTGCTGTGTGTACATTAATGAGTAAAAAAAATGAACTTAAATGATTTTAGCAAATGGCTGCAATATAACAAAGAGTGAAAAATGTAAGGGGGTCTGAATACTTTCTGTCCCCACTGTATGATGCCATTATACTGTACACTGTGAAGTTTGAATATGATTGCTGCAGCTACAGACTGTGTATACAACTGTCTGTCTACAGCTTGAGCCAGGCAGCAATTATTTGCAGGACACACTATCTCACTGACACGCTGTGTTACACACATGAGACTGTACCAATTACAGGCCACACTGACACTGTTACACATCAGACTGTACCTTCTTCTCAGCTCTAGCCTGAGCCTCCATTCCATAGTGCAGACCGTGTGGGACAGCCAGCCAAAGCACTACGCGGGCTCCTCAGCTCCATTGTGGGTGGGACTGGAGGAGGGAACGACGTCACGATAAGGTGGGTGGCGCACCGCCCCTGCGCTCAGCACCTCATTGGCTGTCACAGCACCTTTCACTGGGTACACAGGAAGCAGCCTAATTGTAATCGTGATGGGCATTGGCGGGGTCTGGCGGGTGGCGGCGTTACCTCCAATTCAATTGGCAGACACAGACAGCGCTGGTCGGACGGACTGTGAAGTCTGTACACTGCACGGTCAGCAGCAATGCAGAGTCAGAACACGCAGAGGTAGCACTAGGCTGGCGGAGCCATGGCCGCCACCAGGCCCCGCAAACTGACATGCCACACTCACATGATAATCCATCCGGGTCGGCCTGCATCCTCCCAGCTAGGCTAGGCAGCAGTGCGCTCCTAGGCGGCCGCCTAGCGGGAGATCGCCCTGCACTCGCAGGTGAGATGTCTGCATTCCTCATCCTCACCAGGCCCCACTCAGCTGCGGACACCATAGCCCCCGCGTGGGTCACCATGGCGGTAGTTCCGCCACTGGGCGGCGCCCGTATGGACGCACCGCCACTGAGTGAGACTATAGAGAACGAACATAGCCACTAGACATGTGCAATTAGTTTCGTTACAAATTCGTTTTCGGATGAAATTCGACATATTCCTTCATTCGGAAGCAGAAAGACTTGACGAATGCATGCAAAAACGAATTGTCAGAAAGCATGAAAATCCGAAAGAACGAAAACCCAAAAGAACGAAAATTTAAAAGAACGAAAAATGATTCAACCTACGAGTTTAACTAATTGATTACATTCGGATCATTTCGTTTTTCGTATTTTCTATTAAAATTAAATTATTAACTATTATTATAGTTTTTATTATTATTATAAACTAATAAATTATAGGTAAAATAGCTAAAGTCAGTAATTCTTCTATTCAGGTCTCTGCGCCTTAGCAGCTAATTTGGGATAAATTAGATTTACATTTTTATTTGAATCTCCTTTCAAATTTGGCTAAAGTAACTGTTCTGCCGCATACACACGAGCGGACTTCTCGTCGAACTGAACGCCGAAAGACTTTTCAACGGAGTTCCGACGAAACGGACTTGCCTAATGACGTACGACCGAACTAGAAAAGGAAGTTCAATAGCTAGTAGCCAATAGCTGCCCTTGCGTTGTTTTCGGTCCGTCAGACTAGCATACAGACGAACAGTTTTTTCGATAGGGATCGAGTCCATGGGAAAGATTTAAAACATGTTCTATTTCTAAGGTCTGTCAGATTTTTCAACAGAAAAGGTCCGATGAAGCCCACACAGGATCGGAATGTCCGATGGATTTGTTCCGTTGGACCTTTTTTGCCGGAAAGTCCGCTCGTGTGTACGCGGCATTAGACCCCTTTTGCACTGGGGAGCGTTTCAGGCGTTTTAGCGCTAAAAATAGCGCCTGTAAAGCACCTCTCAAGCCACCTCAGTGAGAAAGCCCGAGTGCTTTCACACTGGGGTGGTGCACTTGCAGGATGGGTAAAAAAGTCCTGCAAGCAGCATCTTTGGCAGCGCAACGCGGTGCTATTAACCCTTTCTTCAGCCGTTAGTGGGGGTAAAAAGCTCCCCGCTAGTGGGTGAAAAAGCGGCGCTATAACAGCGGTAAAGTGCTGCTAAAATTAGAGGTGCTTTACCGCTAATTCCTGCACCGCCCCAGTGTGAAAGGGGTCTTAGCGAACGTGACAAATATGAATGCATCCGAAGTAACGAATGCAGATCATAATGAATGACCTGATAAATGAAAAAAACCTAATGAAATGAAAACGAAACTAAACTATTTTTTCGGTAGTGCACATATCTAATAGCCACCCTCTAACAGGAAGTCAGATCACAGCAGCAAAAAAAAAAAAGGAATTTGGAGGAGGCTGGGAGCAATAGAACCAGGTCATGGAGTACCGCCGTCTGTGTCTTCTGTGGGGGGGGGCTTGCGTGGTTGATGACCACATACACTGTTAGAAATTCATTACTTTGAGAAAAAAAATCACCATCCTTATCCTTTGAATTTTCTCGTCACTGCAGCCGAAAACAGACTCCAATTTGACCCCACTAAAGATTAGAAAATCGATTGAACGCTGTCGGGGGCTCGTTCACACTAGCAGTTGATGGGTGGTAGAACCCCATGGTGAACTGTGTTTTTAACCCCCCCCCCCAACCCCACCTCTTCCCCATTAGCTGCAGAAGCAGGGGCCGGGGGTGTACACATGCCACAGCCCCAATGTTTCACCCCAGCAGTCATTTTTTCCCCCTGTTGCTTTTGATGGGAGAGGCGCCAGCTGAGCGAGACACATTCAAGTGAATGGGACAGCTCTTCAAGCACCCTGCAACACATGCAGCTGTGGTCTGCTAATGAGGGGTTAAGGGATACTATGCCTCCTTATCTCCTGTCAAATGCTCCCTGAAGAGTGACTTGAATGCAGATTGTGTGAACAGACACAAGCCCTTAACCACTTGACCTCTGGAAGATTTACCCCCCCCCCCCCCCCCCCATGACCAGGCCATTTTTTGCTATACGGCACTGCATTACTTTAACTGACAATTGTGAGGTCGTGCGACGCTGTACCCAAATAAAATGTATGTCCTTTTTTCCCCACAAATAGCGATTTCTTTTGGTGGTATTTGATCACCTCTGCATTTTGTATTTTTTGTGCTATAAACAAATAAAGACCGATAATTTTGAAAAAAAAAAAAAAAACAATATTTTTTATTTTCCTTCTGCTATAAAACATATCCAATAAATTTTTTTTTTTTTAAACAATCTAATTTCTTCATCCATTTAGGCCAAGATGTATTCTGCTACATATTTTTGGTAAAACAAAAGTCCCAATGTAGCACCCTGATATTTAGGCAGGGTTGCTAGTAAATTTAGCTGCCAGGTGTAGTCGCCTTGGCCAATTAGAGGATCAATTGATTCCACCCTAAGAGCCCATTCACACAGGGGCAACACGACTTGCAGGTCGCCTCAGCGAGGCGACCTGCAAACGACTTCCGCGGCGACTTGCAGAACGACTTCTGTATAGAAGTCTATGCAAGTCGCCCCAAGTCGCCCCAAAAGTCGTACAGGAACCTTTTTCTAAGTCGGAGCGACTTGCGTCGCTCCGATTAGAACGGTTCCATTGTACAGAACGAGAGGCGACTTGTCAGGCGACTAGGTCGCCTGACAAGTCGTCCCTGTGTGAATGGGCTCTCAGTCTGGAATTGCTGCACTTCTCTCTTCTGTCACTAGATGGCCGGGTATCTGGTGTCATTAGACAAGACAAGGGCATTGCAAGGACAGATTGGGAATAGAGGTATCTCAGCCAATGGCCAGGGATTTTCTTTAGCCCCTTGGCCTGCTGGCAGAGCCTATTTATTTGGGTGAGGTCAGGCGATCAGGGTTCTGTGCCACCTGGACGGCTGCCTGGGTGGACATGTGTTGTGCTGCCCCGGGTTGCTAGGCCAGAGCCTGAGGCCTATACCGGGGATATCTGGCTGCTAGGTTGTCTTTGGGCCTATCCAGAAGCAAGAGAACAGCGTAGGGTTGGGATTGCAGCTTGCAGTCCAACCCGAAATGACTTTTCTGCTGGCCGGAGAACCTGTCGTGGTCAGAGGTAGAGGGGAAGCTGTCGCCACTAAGGCACCAACCACCTTATTGCCAGGGTGACAGGGTGCTGAAGTACCAGAGCAGTATTCTTGCCAACCGGGGACGATAAAGAATTGGGGAACTTCAGCAAGTGCCAAGCCAGGGACTGAGCAGGCCAGTGGGGCAACGCTTGAGTATCTTGGATGCCAAGCTAGGGACCCAGCAGGGAGGCGGGGGCGACGCTTGAGGAAGATACTGAGAGAGAAGGTTGGAAGAGCTCAGGAGATCCAGTGGCAGTGGCTCAGCATATCTAGTGAGAGAGACTGGGAGCTCAGTTGAGTGAAGATCTACAATAGGAGATTGTAGAGGAAGTGAAAGCGTTCATTGTAACCTTTGTTAGAAACTGTTCAAGATTGTTGCCATAGGAGACAGCGTGTCTACACATGCAGATGTGGTGTCCGGCTGGGTGCCTTTCCCTGCATGGCTGTCTACCTATAGAAGTCTCAGAGTCTGCCAATTAGTATTGCAACTACTAAAGGGTATCCTAGCCCTAAACCCTCTCTCCCACAGTTCTGTTTAAGAGACAATAAATCTCTTTGCATTCAAGAAGTGTCTGGCACCCATGAATCTACCTTGCATTACACCCACCATGCCTCGTAACCCACTCTACATAGAAGGATGTCAGCTCTCTCTAACTCTGGAGGTTCTCATTAGACCAAAAGGGACCCGGGACTTGGCTACACGTATATTGATTGGTATTCGCAAAAGTTATAGCGTCTACAAAGCACAAGATAGATTTATGGAATTTTTGTTTATTTTATTTTTTTTACTAGTAGTGGCGGTGATCAGTGACTTATAGCGGGACTGCAATATTGTGGCGGACAAATGGGACACTAACTGACACTACTGACACTTTTGGGGGACCAGTGACACTAATACTGTGATCAGTGCTAAAAAAATATGCACTGTCACTGTACTAATGACACTGGCTGGGAAGGGGTTAACATCAGGGGTGATCAAAGGGTTAAATGTGTGAGCCAGTGCTTGTGCACCTTGTGGGGGATACTTTTACTAGGGAAAGGCTTTGATCCATGTTCCTGTTTTGCAGGAACACAGGATCAATACCTTCCCTACTGACAGAATGGCGGTCTGCCTTGTTTACATAGGCAGATCGCTGTTCTGGCTTTTTGCCTAATGATCAGCGGGTGCCGGCGGACATCGAGTCTGCGATACTCGCAGATCAGCTGCCACTGTGTATAATCACAGCGGGAGCGGTTCGCCGACGGCGTAAATGCACCACCCAGACCCAGAAGTGCTGGATGACATACTAGGTACGTGATCCTGCGCTGGAGAGCCGTATATGTAAGTTATACAGTCGGAAAGGGGTCAAGGTGAAAAGCATAGTTGCCAACATTGTAAAAAAAAAAATGTGGGACACTTTTGTGGCTGTAGGCGGAGCCGAACAATAGTTAGGGGGCGGGGCATTCCTTTGTAGGCGTGGCTTAAGTAAAATATACAACTGTGGCACGCGAAAAATGGGCGTGGTTTACGCGACATCGTGGGTGTGGCTTAAATGGGCGTGGCACAAGAGGGTGTGGTTAGAGTCTGAGATGAATGAGGGATGGAGAGGGATTAGAGGGATTAGAGGGGGAGAGGGGGAGAGGGAAATGACGGGACAGCAGCCCCAGATCCTACACAATAAAAATATGTGTATTCTAGAAAGTTTAACAATCAGCAGATAAAGATACTCCAAACACCTGGTGTTAGCACTTCAATCATCCCGGCACCATGGTTGTTTTGGTGTCAGGATGATTGAAGTGCATTATTTCTATTATTACATTGTAATATAAAATGAAATCATTCAACTCACCATAATGCAGAATCAGTGGGATCCCTGAGCGTGTCACTAGCCACGTCGCCTGCCACCAGCCGTCCGTCCTTGCGTCAAATGTCCCAGCAGAGTCCGTCCTTGCATCAGGTGCCCCCAGCGGAGCCCCCCTTACATCAGATGTCCCCAGAGGAGCCCCCCTCACACCAGGAGTCCCCAGTGGAGCCCCCCCTCACATCAGGTGTCCCCCGCGGAGCTCCCCCTCACATCAGGTGTCCCCGGCAGAGCCCCCCCTCACATCAGGTGTCCCCAGTGGAGCCCCCCCTCACATCAGGTGTCCCCAGTGGAGCCCCCCCTCACATCAGGTGTCCCCAGCAGAGCTCCCCCTCACATCAGGTGTCCCCGGCGGAGCTCCCCCCCACATCAGGTGTCCCCGGCGGAGCTCCCCCTCACATCAGGTGTCCCCGGCGGAGCTCCTCCTCACATCAGGTGTCCCCGGTGGAGCCCCCCCTCACATCAGGTGTCCCCGGCGGAGCTCCCCCTCACATCAGGTGTCCCCGGCGGAGCCCCCCCTCACATCAGGTGTCCCCGGCGGAGCCCCCCCTCACATTAGGTGTCCCCCCCTCACAATAGGTGTCCCCAGTGGAGCCCCCCCTCACATTAGGTGTCCCCAGTGGAGGCCCCCCTCACATCAGGTGTCCCACAGCGGTGCGCCCCCCCTACCTCAGAGGTGTCCTCCGCATGGCTAGAACCCCCGCCCCTTTCCATATCAGACTGGCAGCGGGGCGGGGGGGGGGTAGGCGAGCCGGGGGGTGGGCGGCGACGCAGGAGCTCCGTCTAGCCCCCCCCCAGCCGTCTAACTGAACTTCATTAAAATGGTGGCCGCCGGAGACAATGTCTCCGCCGGCCGCGGACCTCTAGCGGCGGCAGCGGCGGCAGCGGCGGCGGCGAAATCGTGAAGAACCGTATTTCTCGGGACATTTACCGGGACGCCACAAATTCGGGAATGGCGTCTAAGTCCCGGGAATGTCCCAGGAAATCCGGGACAGTTGGCAAGTATGGAAAAGGTGCAGATGAAAATCTATTAGTGGATGCCCAGCTTTACTTGTGGGTTTGTTCCTTTGTTTTTTGCCAGGAGTCAGGACAGGAAGTGATATAAAATCCCTCCAATTGGGTCACCGACAAAAACAGTAGTGCGGAAGAGTTAGGTCTTGTTCACACGAACATACACCTGTGCAAGGGCTGTGTTTACCTGCACAGAGATGTACATATGTTCTATACAGTCCCATTCATGTCATTTGGGAGGCAATGGCTGCATGGACACAGCCACTATTCCAAATTTGACATCCGTGTGGACGTGGACACACGGCTCTAAATGCAAACAGTGTGCATGGTTGTCAAATTGGGAGCAGCGACTGTGTCCATGCAGCCATTGTCTCCCAAATAACATGAATGGGACTGCCTGCATGAGAATGTATGAAACACCTGTGCATCCTTGTATGGGTAAGCATGGCCCTCACATGGATGAACACTAGTACGCTCGTGTGAACAAGGCCTTAGAACTCCTGATAATGGTTTTACCCCTTTTTGTGTCTTTCGCTCTGCCCATTTCATGTCACAGGGACAAGAAATGAGGGAAAACCCCCTCAAATGGAGTCACAGACACAAAACAAATCCTGACAAAATGCTACCTTATCTCCTTCTTACCCAAAATGTAAATTCTTATCAAGCTTTTGACCCCTTTCACACTGAGGTGGTTCTCAGGCATTTTAGCGCTAGAAATAGCCTCTAAATAGCGCCATAAAACCGCCTCCCATTCATTTCAGTATGTCTTTGCGCTTGACTTGAAAAGTCCTGCAAGCAGCATCTTTGACGCGCCCTGCCCATTTAAATGAATTGGCAGCTCTTACAAAGCGTGTGAAAAGCGATTCGGAAGCGCCGCAACACAGGCATTTATTTTCGGGGGTTAAAAGCGCCCCGCTAGCATCCAAAAAGCGGCGCAAAAGTGCCGCTTAAAAAGCGGTAAAGCGTTGCTAAGATGAGCAGCGCTTTACCACTAACGGTCGGCGCTTTCAGTGTGAAAGCAGCCTTAACACTGCGTAAGAATTGTTCCTATTATCTCCTTTCTCATAAGTGGCACCAGAGATGACTAAACAAGGTTGGAATTAGCAGGGACAAATCTTGGGCCCGGTCACAGATTTACCTTCTCGATCTGTGAATATTCTTCCAGAAGTTTATCAAGATTGACAGAAGAGTGTCTCTTCTTTTCTTGATGTATGTCTTCATTCATGATATGGCGGTCTCAGAATCTACACTCTGTCAGAGATTTTGGGACCTTTCCAGAAGTCAGTTGGAGTCGGTATGAAGTGCACACACACAATGCAGGCCGGAACATGTGACACGGTTATAAAGTCAGTCCAGTCCAGGCCTGTAATAAATTCCCCTCAAATGGCTTCCATGCTTCTTGTCAGAACATTACTAATAAAATGGAATCTTCATTTTCAAAGTAATATAATTTCTTATCCTGTCATGACAAGAGCATTTGTAGCCAGTATTTGTATGGATAATAAATATTAAATGTGGTAATAAATAAATATTAAAAGGGGTGAGTGGGGAAACATATTGCAGTGCACTCCTCTGTTGTGTTTACCTCAGACAGTACATTGGTGTTTACCTCAGATATTACATAACTATGGCTCCATTTGCACTAGCACAACTTTCCAGTGCGACTTTGGAGTGCAACTTTGATCTGACTTTACATTTAACGGCCCTAAGTTTCATAAAAAGTCGTACCAAAGTAGTTCAGGCACCTTTTCAAAATCGCTGTGACTTTCAGTCGGACCGATATGAACGTGTGTCATTGAAAAGAATGGGCTGCGACTTGTCATGCAACTTATGTCTAAAGTTGCATGACAAGTTTACAAGTGTGAATGTAGCCTATATGTTCCGATTTAGGCTTTGTCCATACAGCCATAAAAAGAAAAAAAAAAAAAAAAAAAAAAAGCATATACAACTGTTTTCAACCACTTGCCAACTGCCTAACTGGGAAAATATGTCATTTGTTTGACGTTTAATACCAGAGTTATGGCTGCAGCTAGATGCCATAACCCTGGTATTTTCTTTTCCCTCAGATGCCGGAATTTCAGATAAAAGTGATCCCCATGGCGAAATTGCTGTGAAATCACTTTTAGAAGTGGCAGGAGGGGCGCCCCCCTGCCTTTTCCCGGTGGTTCCCCGGCTTACGTTACTGATCACTGAGCCCAGGAACCATCCGGCGCCGGCGGTGGCTTGCCATAGAGATAAACGATGGCAAGATGACCACTGCTCATCTCTATGCCTTTGGAAGACCAGAGCGATGTCATGATGTTACTTCCGGTTCTCAGGTCAAGTAAACGTGTTTTTTCTTAAAGCAATAAAATATTAAAATATTTTTTTTTGAGACAGTGAAGAAAAAATGTAAAAAAAATTAAAATATCGCCCCTGTCCCTGCATACTCGCGTGCAGTAGTGAACGCATATGCAAGTCACTTCCATATATGTAAACGGTGTTCACATCACACATGTGAAGTATTGTCGCGGTCCTCCGGGTGTCCCCCCCCCCCCCTTTGGTCTACCTTTTGCTCAGCCTCCTCAGCTCCCGAGCTGGATGTCTGTTGCTGCTGCCGCCTGTGAGGTCAGTGATTGTTGACCTGGCCTAGCCCATTGGTGAGTATGGGATCTTGCACTCAGACCCCTCTTACCATTCACATCCATGCCAATTCTGTGTAACATACATTCACTTGGTTTATTACTTGTATTGCATATACATTAAAGCATCTACCCCTGAAGCAGCGAGCGTGGTCTCGCGAAATGCGTTGAGTATTACTGATGCTTGTATATTTTTGATGCCTGTATACATTTTTTTATACGATTCATTTACCAATGCACATGGATTTCACATTATATGTATACCTCACCGGCCTATTTACTTGTGGTATTTTTATTGGCTAACCACACTCACCTCATTTAAAGTCCCAGGGTGATTCGTATGTATTTATGTACTGTATTGGGATGGTGATATTTGGGTGACACCAGACCTTTCATTATATTCCTCTGCAACTCTAAACTGGTAACCTGTAGAAATGTTTAAAGCGTTGCCATTGGAGATTTTTTAAGTACCGTAGTTTGACGCCATTACACAAGCGCACGTAATTTTAAAGCATGACATGTTAGGTATCTATTTACTTAGCTTAACTTCATCTTTCATATCATACAAAAAAAAAAAGGGATATATATTATGTTTTTTAATTAAAGTGTATTTTTTCCAAAAATATTGCGTTTGAAAAACCGCTGCGCAAAAACTGTGTGACATAAAAAATTGCAACAACCGCCATTTTATTCTCTATAGTCTCTGCTAAAAAATTTTTTAATAATGTTTTGGGGTTTTAAGTCATTTTCTAGCAAAAAATACAGATTTTTACTTGTAAACAAGGACTGTCAGGCTGGGTTCACACCTCTGACGGATACGGCTTGCAGCAGGGATCCAGTGCATCCCTGTTCTCCATTTCAGGGCCAAATGTTTGCCTGAATTCGGCCCTGAAATGGAGCCAAAGACGCACAGCACTCCTGTGCAAGCCGCTCTGCAGCCGCAATGGAGATCTGTGAACCGGCTCCATAGAGAGCCGGTCACAATCTCTTGTCATGCGAAATTGGATGCGGGGAAAGCTGCATGTGAAAGCTGCATAGATGTGAACCCAGCCTTAGAAAATGGTCCTTAATTCATGCAGGGAATGCACTACATTCAGATCTGTAATACAGAATCCAAAAATCGGCATTTAAGAACATGTGCTTTACACGCTTACACGTATAAACGTCTGTATACACGTTTATAAGTGAGAAATCAGGGGAAAATCATGGGTGCGTGTTATACGCCGATCCCCCGCCGATTGTGAGCCCCTCTGTGGCTTTCGCCCATTCTCTGCGTCTTTTGGCCGCTCTCAGCGGCTTTCGGCGGCTCTCGCAGTCCCGCGTGAGCCGCCGAAAGCCACCAAGAGCGGCCAAGTGCTGCCGAGGACGGCTGGGAGCGGCCTAGAGCTGCCGAGAATGGCCAAAAGCCACCGAGAGCTACCGAGCGCCGCCGAGATACACAGGATATCCGGCTCTGTATCTCGGCGGTGCCATTTTTAAACGGCTAGGTACTGACAAGTCTGCAAATGACACAGGGGCAAGGCTGCAGATGGACACTGACAAGACTGCAATGATGGACAAGGCTGCAGATGGACATTGATAAGGCTATATTGATAGGCATTCAAATGTAAGTTCCTTAAACTTCCCTCCTAAAAGTTTTTTTCCTAAAAAATTCCCTCCTAAACTTGGGGTGCGTGTTATACGCTAGCGGTAAGTCTAAACAAAGGTGAAAAATAAACAATTATAAATAATCATCTTAATGTGTTTAACCACTAGGCGTCCGCGCTATAACCGAAAGACAGCTACAGCGCGGACTCCAATTGCCGGGAGGGCGTCCCTGCCATCTGTCCTGCCATCTGCCCCTGCCATCTGCCCCTGCCATCTGTCCCCAGTGCCATCTGTCCCCAGGGCCATCTGTCCCCAGGGCCATCTGTCCCCACTGCCATCTGTCCCCACTGCCATCTGTCCCCAGTGCCACGTATAAGTGCCATCTGTCATCAGTGCCACATAGTGCCATCTGTCATCAGTGCCACCTGTCAGTGTCACGTGCCCTCTGTCATCAGTGTCACGTGTCATCAGTGCCACATATCAGTGCCATCTGTCATCAGTGTCATCAGTGCCATGTATCAGTGCCATCTGTCATCAGTGTCATCAGTGACCCG